>JAUZSU010026720.1:0-10555 GCA_034780255.1 Parotocinclus maculicauda | reverse complement strand
AAATTATGGAAATTATATCACTAAAATATGGGACACATTTTTTACTTACACACACACACACACACACACACACGTGTGTGTGTGTGTGTGTAAGTAAAAAATGTTTATATCATATTTTAGTGATATAATTTCCATAATTTTGTTTGAATAACATTTGTACAGCAGTGTGAGAAAACACTTGAACATGATTACTTTTATCACTTAAATTTATATAACTAGTTTGTAATTTGGATTTGTAGTGGCCCAACCTGAATGGGTAAAGTTTGTGTTATTAGCATTAATAACTTTGTTTCTGTGGAACTTTAGAACCTGAACACATCTTGGATGTTTGAGTACAGATGGGTAAAAATTTAAAATGATTGTGTTTCATTGTATACAATCCAAATCATGAAAGTCTATAATGGGTGCTGTGGAAATGCTTATTGGAGTTTGGTTACATTCCTTCAGAGAGTGGGCAGAAACATTCACTGACCATCTGTCTGTCTACTGCACTGTTTGTTGTAGCTTGGCCATCCATCCTGACATGGTCACCATAGCAACGGGACAAGTTGCTGGAACATCCAAAGATGGCAAAGTTAGTCTTGGATTTACACTGGTCTGAGTTCTGTCATGTCTTAGAACAAATGCATTTAGAGAGATATCCTTACATGTTTATTTTTCATTCTCTGATAAGCTGCTAGCCCCGCACGTTCGAGTCTGGGACTCTGTCAGTCTAAACACACTGCATGTGATTGGGACTGGTGTATTTGACCGTGCTGTTACCTGTGTGGCCTTCTCCAAATCGGTATGTTTAATTTACATTTACTGAAGTATGTATATGATTTAGGGTAAAACACAACATGCTTTATAAACAGTTATTTAGAAGAGCATGCAGCAACGTGTATTTTTTTGTATATTTCCTCACACAGAAAGGTGGCACCCACCTATGTGCAGTCGATGATGCAAATGACCACATCCTATCTGTATGGGACTGGCAGAAAGAGAAGCAAATAGCTGATGTAAAGGTGAGGTTTCCTTGAGTAAGGTTGTAATACTAAGGTACTCTGAGGAATATTGGTGCACAAATATCATATGACTTGTGCAATTTTTGCCACCACCATTATGTTTTGACACTTCAAGTACTAAACTCAAATATAATATTATACAATCCAAAGTATTTTGTGATTGTTTGCATCAGCCCCAGTTCTTACTTCTGGCTTTTTAGGATGCAATAAATTGAATAAAATACACTGCTCACAAAAAATTGAGAATATTTAATTAGGAGACATTTTATTTGAAAATATTGCCTAATTTTTGTGAGCAGTATGTTTCCATTTTGGGGATGTCCTTGATTGGAAACCCATTTTAATTGTACAGTAAATAGTGCTACTTAAAGTCCAGGATGTTTGGTTATAGTGACTTTCATTATAAGTTTCACTTTTTCCAGTGCTTCCAAATCCTTAAAGTAACAAACCTTTGGCTCAGATTGGTCATTAATAGCTTCATTTTCCAAATTTATATAGAAACAAAATATTTATACAGTAGTTAAACTGCTTTCAATTATCAAAATTATCTTTGCTATTTTTTAGTGCTGGCGTCGTTGCTAGGTGCTACTTGCTTATGTTGTGAAGAAGTACAGTGTTTCCTCGTTCATCGCAGTAGTTACGTTCCAGGACCACCCGCGATAAATGAAAATCCGCGAAGTACGGACGCTATATTTATTTAAGTATTTATACACTACTTTAGCCGTAGAACTTGCAGAACATTTGGGTGGCATCGTAGGGCTTGAATGAACTCAGTCTATAATTAAACTTTTACAAACAGTGAAACAACACAGACAAAAACTAGTCATGTCGGCAAGTAGCGACTCGGTTGCGGATGCTCTAGTCTTCTATTCATCCGCTGAGTAAATACGCTATTGTAGTGTTTTTAACTGTTGAATAATCAAGCAACATGGTGAAGTAATGGAACGTTCTCTTTACTTAACACGCCATACATTACCCTCGTATCACACATGCTCTGTCTGTACCGAGCTTACAGCACGTCATATCCATATTTTCTGAAAACCCGCGATGCACCGAGTCCATGAAAAGTGAACCGTGAAGTGGCGGGGGAACACTGTACTTATAAAGCTCAGTCAGAGTACCATTAATGTGCAATAATTGCACAGCTAGAATGTCTCTCAGCCAATCAGATTGTGGGGTCAGAACTAACTGGGGTGTAATAAGAGCATAAAAATAAAAAAACACAAATAAACAAAGAACCGAAGTAGTTTGGAAACGAGAACCTGGATGAGGATCTGAGGCAGTATCTGTGGTAAGAAAAGCACGCATTGTTCTGTCACATAACGTAACAAAAGGGTGACCTGTGACTTTTGACTCATACATATACGGAGCAAAGTGATTCAGTGTACAGGGAAAACAGGAACTAATCACTAAGATACTTCTGTAGTAAATCTTATGAGAAGGTGAAAGTGAACCTCCTCACGCTATCTGGTAAGCTCGATCTTGGAAGTGATTTGCTTGTATTATGGATTACATGTCTTCACCTGCTAAACAAGGCAAAAACAAAACAACAACAAAAAAAAACCCTGAATGTCTTCCAAGATACACCGCTTCTCTGTAATTGATCCTAGTTCATGTCGATCAAATCAGGAGTCTGGCTAAATTCTGCTATTCTCATAACAAGCAGCTTTCAAAACAATTCCTGAACATGCATTTTTCAAATTTTTGGATTACAGTTATTTATAATATCATATTGGACCAATTTAACTGAATTGCAAGGGAACTGTACTTTCTCATTATTAAAAGATTTGTTATATGATTTTGTATATAAAATGTTATATCATGTGTACCCTTGTCTTTGTAGTGTTCAAATGATTCTGTGTTGGGGGCTGTCTTCCACCCTATGGACACCAGCCTGATTGTAACCTGTGGGAAGTCCCACATCAACTTCTGGACCATAGAGGGGAATACTCTAACCAAACGCCAGGGACTGTTTGAGGTGTGTGAGGTTCTGTAGATATGTAAATATTTGCGAATACGTTTTCACCAAAAAGTAGTTTAAGTTCTTGTTTAAAACAGCTTTTGGCTTTACACCAACTTGTATGTCAAATGCTTAAAAAAAAAAAAAAAAAAAAAAGTTACATTTTTGCTGTATTTTTTAGAAACATGAGAAACCCAAGTATGTGCTGTGTGTCGCGTTTGCTGAGAACGGAGATGCAATAACGGGGGACTCCAGTGGAAACATCTATATCTGGGCTAAAGGTTTGGGAATCATGTTCTCATGGTGTCAACTTTTGATATGTTGTTGTTGCTGGTTTTGTACGTTTTAGAAAATCATTGCAATGCAACATTGGTTGTGCAAATGTGCACAGCTGTACTAAAACTACAAAGACTAATACAGAGATAATCAAACAAGACAGACACAGAGTTCATACTGAGATATTTAGATTCAAACAGTGCAAACACTGACTTTCAATAAATAATAATTACTACAAAAGGTGATTGAAGTGTGAATACATTATTGTGTCTTTAATGTGGCAGTGTAGGAGGGATAGCATGCTTTATTATGAAAGAAGAAAAAAGAAGCTTTTTTTACAGCTGAGACCTGTTCTTTTTTTGTGTTTACTAATATCAACTCTAAATAACTTCAATAGAATGGAGGATATACACGTTATTGGGCCACTTTGTTGTGAACAAATATCACTTTGAAGTTATTATTGGCACCTCTGGTATAAAGAGTAAAACTGGTTGTTTGAAATTCTCAAGAACCAAATATAACTGAAGGTATTCTTGTGCAACAATAATTGGCACCCCTACAAATTCTCAAGAACCAAATATAACTACAGTTATTCTTTTCTTTTATAGTTGTTATTTTTAAAGTTTGTCTAGGAATTAATTGGGAAAAATAATATAATAATAACAATAATGATAATAATGTATATACTTGTGCCAAGTCCCTGATACAAACCAGTAGTTGTGTTCCGATAGTGGGTTTATGGGTTGTGTATATATATACATACACTGGTTATGACCAGGGTACTACCAGAATACATCTCCCAGGTTCCATTGCTCCTTCCATGGCATCTCTGCATGATGAATCACCTTTGTTTACATTTTGACTTATGTAGCTCATGTGTTTATAGGTTCTTATGGTGGAGAGTTTGTATGTGGCAGCATGAAACTCCATGAAAAACCAGGTTATACTGAACATGAACCAAGCTTCTGTCATAGCCATTTTAATTCATGTTTGACACTCCATAGGAAATGAATTTAGTAAGCTACAGAGGAGAGTATGCGAGAGAACCTAGGACCAGTGTTTTAGGAGAAGACAAAGGGCTATTTTATAGGCAAAGGGAGTTTGTAGAAAGTATTTTTATTATTTGAGTTTTTTAGACTGGGAGATTATTTGACCAAAATTTAAAGTTCCTATAACCCTTATTGTATACTGTTCTTATACTTAAGTTATGTAAATTAGAATTGTAATCTTTACTATAGGTTGCAATAATTCTGGATTGCACTGTACATTTACTGATTTACTGACAGCCCATCTTTAACTAGGCACCCTAGAAATAAAAATAAAAATTCTTACCTTTTTTTCAATGGTACGGTGAGTAGATATCACAATGCTGTGGTAGAATCTTCTTAGTCACCAGACGGTAGTAATGCCAGGGGTGGAATTTGTCAGTACAGAAACCTATGCCATTAAACACATAATAAATAATAAAATGTGCTAATTAATAATGAAACCCAAAAAAATAATCATATAAAGCTCACAATATAATGATACCTTTGTAATTGTCTGCAGTATGTAATTGGCTTAATTGAGAACAAAAGTGAACCTAGGCAGCCCTATGAATAATCTATAAAGGAAAAATGGCTTTTTTGTCTTTTGAGTAAATGGGTAAATTGGTTATTGCACATGGCTGTTCGTATTTTAAAACAGCAGTTAGCTTCTTCCCTGAGGGTCTGTATGGATTAGTTTATATAATATGAACTGTTTATGTAAAGTAAAGAAGTTTACTTCCAGTACAGCCATGAAAAAGTTCAGTTCACACTAAAGGCCACAGATAAAATAAGTCAGATTTGAATAACCGATAGTATCGCTGGAGAACCTGTTTCTTCATGATCTTAGGTTTGATGGTGGGTTTTGATGGACAGGTGGTAACAGAATCAGCCAGGTGGTGGCAGGAGCCCATGATGGTGGAATCTTCTCCCTGTGTGTGCTGAAGGATGGTACTTTGGTGTCAGGAGGTGGGAAAGACCGCAAGGTGGTGCTGTGGGACCATGCATACCACAGAAAGAACGAACTGGTGGTAAGTAAAGTCGCACAGTAATGGTTCATCAGTATTTACAGCACAGTTATCTTGATAAATCATAATGATTCAGAAAACTAGTTAACAAGATTCCTTTGTTGCTTAATCATGTTAATAAATGTATAAGCTAGCACATTATGCATTCAAAAAGTAAAACATACATTCATAGCTCATGCTGTCATGCAGAAGTGGAAGCTAGAATACATTAATTAAAAAACACTTTCTGCACACATTCATATGGAAACAAATGTGTCTATGTATTTACTATTAAGGATGTTTTGTAAAAAAAAAAGATGTTTACAAAAACATATTTGTTCAGGTATTATAGCCATACATTGGGTTAACTGCGCACTAGGAATTGATCCATGACTAGTGTGTGGATATAACCTTGTGCCTGTTGTTAATATAGCCATTAATGCTGATGCAATATTAGATAAATATAGATAATAATAAACAAACAAATCACAGTTATTATAAGCATTGTAATACATAGAAAACTGCCACTTATTATTTAACAAAATAAGAAAAAATGTAAAATCATCTTTAAAATGGAATAATAAAGGTAACATTTCTTAAGTATCTGCAACATGTTTACTGTCTAACTTAATTCATTACAGCCGTAATTGAACATTGGTTGATATACACAATTACACAATATCTATATCTACATGTTTGTAGCTGTATTCATCTTTTAGGAAAATGCACATGATATCTTGGATGTCTTGGCTTGAAGAGAGAAGAGTTGACATTTTTTTTTAATCCAGGTTCCTGAGGCTTTTGGTCCTGTCCGCACTATAGCTGAGGGAAGGCAAGATGAGTTATTTGTGGGCACAACCAGAAATGCTATTCTTCAAGGCTCTTTCTCCGGTGCCCTTTCACCAATTGTTCAGGTAAGGACAAACGAGTCTTGCTAATATGAAACCCTTCTGCTGAAATTCTATTTATTTTATTAAAACTAGGGAGTCAGGTTTAAAATATCTATCCATCCCTTCTCTCCTGATTAATCCACACGGGGTCGCGGGCCAGCCGGTGCCCACCCAATAACTCTGGGCACAAGGGCTAGAGTCCTAGACGGGGCGCCACTCCATCGTAGGGCACACACTAAGAGCCACTTTAGAAACACCAATTAACCTAACACACATGTATTTGGACTGTGGGATAAAACCTGGAGTAAACTTGCATGGACACGGGCAGGACATGCAGCTTCCACACAAAAAGGACCCAGGCCGGTTCATCCTGGGATTGAAGCCGGGACCTTTTTTCTGTCTTGGCTTTGGACATCTTCAGTTCATTCCGAGGCTTTTAATTCCATGTAACAATTTGAGGTTGTGGTCTAGTTTGCCGATGTAACGTAAATTATTGTAAGAAATACTGAGTGTGTTTAAAAACAATAATAAAAAAAGAATTATTCATTTACACACAGGATTCTGTCATACTCTTTCCTTATTATTCTTTCTTAAAGGGTCACACTGATGAACTGTGGGGTCTGGACGTGCATCCCAGCACTGAACAGTTTGTGAGCTGTGGGCAAGATAAGCAGGTCCACCTGTGGAATGTTACAACCCACCAGCCTCTGTGGAGCAAGACAATTGAGGTTTAGATTTCTGTAATTTCCATCGAAATTAGGGATTATTTTAAAATAAAATAACCGATTATGAAATGTCCTCTAATTCTTGTAAGCAGTGTAGTTTACACAATATCGATGCAATCTAAAGTAAAGATAACTATGACCAAATAATTATTACAGATTTTAAATACATATACTCTTTAAAGAGAGTCAACTCACACAGGTTTATAAATTACATTTACCACGGTTTCTCTTCCTTGCTCTATTTATCATCTTTGTTGATGTTACCTAACCTGTAGGACCCTGGACGTTCTGCTGGCTTCCACCCGAGTGGTGCTGTGATTGCTGTGGGCACCATGACTGGAAGGTACTATGCTGTAAATACAAGTGAATATGTATGTGTATATACACATACACACAAACACACGCAATCTGAATTTGCCTATGAGGGATGCAACAGTGTTTTGTGAAGCTGGTGATCTTCCTGAGTGTCGGTTGTTGTCGTCTGCGGCTATGTTACGGCAGCTGTGTTCCCCGGACATCAGAATCACCTCAATCCTCTCTTTTTTTCGTCAATTCCTTCTTCAGTTACCTGTGACAAAGAACAAACGTTTTTAACTTTCTGTGATAACAACAAGAGATATTGCAAATCTATTCGGTCGATTTCTAAGGACCACCTTAACCATTGGGAAAAACTTGGCCTTGATCTAATATGGTGGCTTTCAAGATGACGGCCATGTTTCAAACATTTTTCAACATATCTTGTCTTTGTCAACAAAAATTGGAAAACAGTAAATTGGTCCAACTCAAAGTATCCTCACTACGTTAGATATTAATAGTAGAAGCCTTAGCCTTAAGACCTTTCCAAGAGAGGCATAATAATAAGACACACTATTGCCAAGGATTAAAGCTCACAATACACATGACAAGTATTGTTAAGGGTGACAAGACTGAAGTAAACTGCTTTGTTACTTCTAGATTTCATTATAAAATACACCTCATACGCTTTTATCTTGTTTGTCCTATAGATGGCTAGTCCTGGACGCTGAAACCAGTGATCTTATTTCTATGCATACCGATGGGAATGAAATAATCTCCACCGCCAAGTACTCTCCAGGTTTGTACAATTTGATTATTAACTATCACTTACCTTAAAAGTGTGTGGGTGAGTCTGTTGGGGGTGGTTGTGTCTGTGGGTGTGTGTAAGTGTGGGTGGGTGCAGGGGTATGTAAAGATGTGTAAAAGTGACTTAAGTGCTTTTTTGTTTTATTGGGGGTACTGAGGTGGCTGGCTGTGTGTGGGGGTTGGTGTAAATATGTGTAAAAGTGACTTAAAATTGCTCTTTGGTTTGTGTGGGGGGGTATTGCGGTGGCTGGCTGGCTGTGTTTGGGGGTTGGTGTAAAGATGTGTAAAGGTGACTTAAAATTGCTCTGTGGTTAATTATGTCACACTGACACGCTACTGTTAAAAACTGTTTATAAGAAGTCTTTATATACTTCCCCATATACAGTCTATTCAGTTGATTGAAGTAATTTATTTTTACACATATAATGGTATTTTAAATAAAAATATACGTTTATTATTTTGACATACAAGTAAGCTGTTAGAAATTATTTAATATTTTCTACTACTGTCTTACAGATGGTGCTTACCTTGCTGTGGCTTCCCATGACAACTTTATTTACATCTATGCTGTGACTGAGAATGGGAAAAAATATACCCGTGTTAGCAAATGCACTGTAAGTCATTTTCTTGGTCACATGAAACCAGTTGTATATGCCACATTTCTTACCATAACTTACTACTGTACATCTGTTCACACAGGGGCATTCCAGTTTTGTTACTCATCTAGACTGGTCCAAAAACAGCCAGTATGTTGTCACAAACTCAGGAGACTATGAGATCTTGTACTGTGAGTTGCTTTGGTCTTTGATGTCTTCATAACACTGGACAAAATTACTCTTTTTGGTGTATTTTTGTTTATTTTTGATTGGCAAAAACGAACTTTCCTATCAGATATCTTTAGCATGCAGTTGTATTCAATCTCAGCATTCCAGGATATGTTTGTGCAATGTAAATGTTGCCTTAGGCATGCCTGATAACAAAGCCAGTATTAAATGACCTGGTTGGGGACTTTGCTAAATCTGTAGCAGAAATGCTTACTTCAAGATTAAATGATAAGTGTGATTAAATTGTAATTTAATTAATTAAATGTAATTTGATTCTGATTTTCATATCTTAATGACCTTTATCTCGTTCAATAGGGGAGGCCTCCACTGGGAAACATATTACAAGTGCAGAGGTGGTACGCAACCTGGAATGGGCCACTTCTACTTGTGTGCTTAGTTTCAGTGTCTTTGGTGAGTCCTACCTCTGCACACTGTCAGTGATAATGGATTATGGTCTCATCATATCAGTGGTTTCTCACATTTGTGGACAATAATCGTTTGGATTAAAATACTGGTTTTAGTTGAGTTCTTTTTTTTTTTTTACTACATTCCTCTTAGTTGAGTCATTTCCTATTTCAACATATTAGCTGAGTATCCTCAAACACATATCCACCCCTCCATACAAGTGAGAGCTAATAGATGCTTGTGATATCACTTGACACGTGTCTGTTTGATTTATAGACAGACTGGAATGCCTCCTACACAAATATGATTAAATTGTTAGTGAGGCCTGATCACCAGGAAATAGGGTAACACTTTTCTGTTGCATCACTTGTAAGCTCTGCATGTTCTTTCGCCAAGAGACCATTACAAAAATGGTCAGCAGTGAGTCTGAAGCAAATACTTTCTCAATGCTGCAATTGGGCAAACAAATTTGGGGCTTCGTTTAAGTAGGCAACACCATTTTAATCTTGTGTTGTGCCTATACAGCACAACATCCTGTTTTGCATTCACTTGTCAGGGTTGTGAGCCATTACAGAGCTGTACTGGCCACAGTCCGAGATACAACTTGCAGACCCAACCCAGGTTCTGAACTTGTCTACCTTTTACCACACAAGAGCCCCTGTTATGTCTATAAACTACTCAAATTGCACACTGTTAATGCACAACTATGGGTGTAACAATGTGATATGATACAAAAATACCAAGACGTGCATCATAGAGACTGACAATGTAAATCATATATTGTGTTCCCGTATGCATTTATAACCCATTCTAATTGTGCAACATACTAAAGATTCTTTTTGCTTACATTTTATACATAAGTAAAGCACACAGAGTAAAAACTTTTTTTTAAAGACCAATCTATTTAATAGATGGTATAACTACAATGCAGCAATATTAAAATACAATTTAAAATACATAGTCTTTTTTGAGCAATTTGTTTTTAATGCAGGGGACTAAAGTACTTTGTTTAAAAACATATTCATAAAAATGTGCATCGTGTTGCACTTCATAAAAACATTTGTAAGAAAATGAAATTGTGAACTCTGTCATGAATCCAGTTGAATAGTGAGCAGTGTATCATTACACAACTATATGCAACTCCTTGTAGCTTCTTTTCTGTTAGTCTTCAAAACAAAATCCACATAAATTTAAAATGAGTAATACAGTCGATTCCAGTTAATTGGACCACCGGTTAATGGGACCAGCGGCTTATTCGGACCAAATCCTAAAGTACCGAAACAAATCCCATTATATAAGTGTAATGTTATTGGCTTATTTTGACCAAAATTCCGCTTA
>JAUZSU010026708.1:0-22195 GCA_034780255.1 Parotocinclus maculicauda | reverse complement strand
AGAAACGCAATCTCGTTCAGCTATGCACTCTGTTGTAAAGTCTGAATGACAATAAAGTTCACTTTGACTTTGACTATTCTACACATCACATTATATTCATTATACATTATCTAATATAATCATAACATAAATCATAACTATAATAAGTACTATATTTCATTATAGATTTAGTAAAATACAACATTGAATTATATATAATAAATATATATAATCAGATGTCACCACAAGTCATTCAACTAAAAATAGCCAACAATATAAAATTTGATCCATTTTTAGTATTAAATGTGGAAACATAGTAATTCCAGATTGCAAACATGGTAAAGTAAAGCTCAGGGCCGAAAAATGCATGTTCATTGCTTTGATACTGAGTGAGAAGAGCAGAAACTTGATTTCACTGTTATTTGAATGCAGATTTTATTTAGGCATATAGAGAAAGAATTTATTTATTCTCTTTGGATGGATTGTTGATATTGAGTAACAATAGACAAAAAAAATTCAGTTTACAGTTAACCTTACTTCAGACAGACACAGCGAAGTTGACTGGTCTCAAAACGAATTGCTGAGTCCACTTTACCCCGAAATAAAGTCCAAATGAGTTTAAAACTGCAATGACACTGAAGACAGACTGAAATACTACAACAATTCTGCTTATTTTACCATTTTAAGCTATGTATTTAAAAAAAAATATTAAATGTCAATAAAACAGGAACGGGGCGTTCTAAACTTTCGACCGGTCATGTACAGACCTACAGTGCAAGCAGATGCAACGTGTGTAATTGGAAAAACTGATATAGAGCATGAACATTACTGAACAACAGTGTTTCTGGAGTTTCAAAACACCTCTGGACTGAGAATAGTCTACCACCATCAAGTAAACAGAGCCCTGTGTAAGCAGGATGAAGGATTAGAACAAGACCAACTATCTGTGCAGCAACAGATGGGCTGCTATCTCTGACTTTTTATCTACACTGTATTTGAGTGTAATAAATTGTACAGTGAGCAGACACTCCAGCAGCACTGCTGTCTCTGATCCGCTCGTACCAGCACAACACACATGAACATGCTATCGTCACGAGTGTTACTGCAGTGCTGTAGTTGCTCCACCACTCAAATAGTGAAGGCTACTGTATTAGGTGGAGCCCTTTCAGGACCAAGGGACATATTTGTCTTCATACTTTTAAATTGGACACAAACGCGATTAAAACAACCTACAGTCCTGAAAGGGTTCAGAAAGAAACACTTCACTCTAACTCTTTCAGATCCGTAGGTTGTTTCAATCGCATTTTGCATTTGTCTTTTGGTCATCAAAAGGTTAAAGCTCTGTTGTGTCTATATGTTCCTTTTTACTCCCTGCTCACTTGCTGCATCACTCCATACTCGTTGTTCCTTTACCACGTTTTACAATTTAAAACCACTGGCTGACTTAACAAGTTGACATATGCAAAGGGGTGTGCCTTTCTACAAGCGCATGAGCTACTCAGTTGCAAAGGCTTTGGTTCAGAGACTCATGGGAGACTTGGTTAGTGGGTGGTGATTGACAGTGACCGAACTGGAAGCAAAATGTTTCAATTAGTTACTGGAGGTCATAGGGTGTTTCTGATGTGCCCGAAAATGTGTGTGAGGTACTCATACAGAGTAAGCACCTTTTGTCATGTAATTTGCTCTGTTGCATTGAGATTGAGTCATGCAATGTGAGAGGCTGTCAGAAAAGATTTCTATTAGTGTACAGTGTACTCTTGGCTTTAGACAGGCACTATGACAAAATGCATTCACACACAGAAAGCTTATTTATGGGAAAGATTCTCTTTTGACATGTTAATAATTTTAACATTCTTCTGTGTAACATTCCAAGATGGAATTGACAAAGGCTTTTCTATTCCTCGTATGCTGATAGTGAATGGAATATACCAATAATGTGCATATTTACACAGGTTTCAGTTTGTTTCTTTTGACTGGGATCTCTGGCTTGACTTGACTACTGTACCACTTTCTCTTTCATGCATGCACTCACCTTTAGAATCCACAACTGGTATGGTTCTGAGGATAGTGGACTGCAGGAGGTGCAGGAGCTCACGGTAGGTGTACTCAGGAGACAGGAACTTCACCTTTCTCACCATGATGTCCTCCACAAAGATATTATACTTACTAAGAGAGATTAAAAGTAGAAGGCTAATGAAGTACTTTGTGAATGACTCATCACTAGGAATAGAACACATGAGAGTATAGAAGGACGAGATGTTTTTTTACTTTGGCATCTTACCTGATGTGTCCTAAGGCAAGCTCTGGGAGGTAAGGAAGCTTTTTGACCTGGATTATAGAATCATAGAGGGATGGCTGCAAGCCCTGTGCCACCATGTTTGCCAAGATCACAGCCACCATCATTGGCAGAATGTGAGAGATCTGTCCTGTCAGTTCGAAGCAGATCACTGCTGTCGACACAGTGTGTGTGACCGCACCGGTCATCGCTGCTGCACCTGAACATATGGCCAAAAAATTACGGCAGGACATTTGAATTTAATACATTTTTAATGTAATAAAAATTAACCACTGTGGGGATTCAAGATCCATTGGTGCCTTCCCGTCAGGTCTGGTCAATCACACAGGCATGACTGTCCATGTCTGAGGTACATTTACAGTTAACATCTTTTAATACAGCTTTTGTTCTTATTTAAAGGTTCTTATAGTTATTATTAAGGTTATTAACCTACTGAACTCATATATACAGTGTTTTCTTGTAAACAACAAGCAACATAGATTGTGAGACATTTGCAGATTCATTTTTATTTTGATAATTGGTCTCTGTTTGAGATTGAAAGTGGCAGGGAACAAGCAGAGAACCAAGAACTGCGCCTTTGCAACGCTTCTCCCCAGAGCTTTAACAAGTGAGGGATTTTGCAATGTATTCACTTTGTAAATCAAGCAGCACCTGTACAATAAAATTCCAATAATGCAAATAATGCCTTATACAGTGTGGATTGTCTGGGGTCTGGAACAAAATTAATTTAATTGACATTATTCGTTTTGGGAAAAAAAATCTGCTTGTTCCTCATGTTTTTCGGTTCTCAACAAAACTTCTAGAACAAATGAGTGACAACCAAGATGCCTCTGTATATTCATTTTAGTTATTTAGCAGAGTTACAACAATCTAAACAATTGACTCAAGAGGCTGCATGGCAGAGATGGGAATTGAACCCTGGGCTTTCTGGTCCACTGTCCAGTACCATAACCAGTGCATCACCACTTACATTTTTATTGCATTCAGTTATGACTTGCATTAATGTTTATTCATTTGAGGTTACGCTCACCTCCAGAGCATCTCACTGAACTGGGACTGTTGTGGCTTAAGCCTGGGTTACACTACACAGCTTTTACCTCCGATTTTCAGTCTGGCCAGGTATGTGCTGGTAAGCCCTAGTCTGCAGATTTTTTTCAGTCTGAAGGGACAGAGAAGTGTGAGGACTCTTAGGTCAAGAATCATATTTCAAACCAGTGGGAGCATATCAAACATGTTAGATTTTTTCAACCCAACCCGGAGTGTAATATAGTAGGACATAGTGATTCAATCTGAAAGGGTCTAGTCAACAGGAAAATGAAAACAAAAGTAGTAGTAGCAAAACAGTAGTATTACAAGAATGGTATATACCTGTTGTGGAGAAAAAATAAAAGGAAGCGTACTCTAGTTATATTGCATTAAAAGTTGCCTAGGTAGTTACTGCTATTATATTGTGCATGTGTGTACTGCCGCCTTACTATGGGTCTCCTAGGTAACACAAGGCATGTGTTTAGGGCCTTTAGTGTGAGATCCCTAGTGTTTTTATGTACAATTTAAAAAAAGTTTTCCTTCACTATAAACACCAACTACTATCTACTATGTCTAATCTGCTGTGGTTTTAAAAGGCGTGTAGTGTAATTCGAGGCTTCAAGAGTTCAGGTACAGAACTGTGGACAAGAAGGTCTAGTGTTCAAATAAGACCTCTGCCAGGCAGCTATTGTTGGGCCCTTGAGCAATGACCCTTAACCTACAGCTGCTTGGATTTTAAGAATGTATCTTGTGTTAGTGGCTCTGGATAAAAACATCTGGTAAATACACAAATGTAAATTTAAACTGATTAAATCTTAAAGGTTTAAGCCAAGATATTGGGATTTAAGGAACTTTCTCAAGGGTCCAACAGTGACAGCTTACATTACTGGGGCTGAACTACCAAAGTACCAGTGCTAGGCCATGCAATAACTGTGCCCAATGCATTCATAGACAGTCTGCAATCTGGCATAGACACATTATTAGTGTATGATCAGTCACTGCATTCTTAACATGACAGTACTAACCAATCACAGCATAACCTCCAGGTAGAATCTGGTAAACTATTCCATCAAACAGAATTCCATTAGGGAACAGAGTGGCCATGATCTCCCCCACTAATCGGCCAAATGCAGCTCCTAAACACAGAGTAACATCAAAGTGCCATCAGTACAGCAGTCAGCCTGGCATGCTGCCATATAAATCAATCATTATTACACAAAAATCAGTTTGAGAATTGTAAAGTTTCTACAGACACAGACCCAGAATAAAGACTGGCATGAAGGCACCAGAGGGGATAGGCATCGTCGTTGCTACTGCAGACATCCAAAACTGGGTCATAGAGGAAAAAAAAACAACAATGAGACAAACTAAACTTTTTCAGTTAAATCTAGGCTTTAAGAATATGAACGAATGCATATTTAAACACTAGTCAGGCAAGAAGGATAAATTGTACCTTGAAGCAATTTACAAAGGGTGTACAATTTGCTGACTTTAGATATTTAATGCAAAGTAAAGAACAGCTCAGACATTAGTATCTAGATCGTAATCTAGACACATCAGCATTTATTTAACTCGCATTTGTCTGATGAATCTGCAATTCCTGTGAAAACCAAGACGTAATTTGTACCATATAGTTTGTTTGGGTTTAATGCCGCATCAGCACACTGAGGCTATTTATACAAAGGGAAAAAAGTTGTGTACGGAATCTATGTCATGGTAAAACAAATTATAACTGGTGTTTTAAACATAAATGTGTCAGGAAGTTTAGTATTTTTTTCTTGGTGATGTGGTGTTGAGTGGGTTTTGAGTATTGTTTTCTATGAGAAATTTCAGTCTTTCTGGGTGTAATACAAGGAAGTGCATCAAAATGTGTCTAATTGTTTGTATGGTTTTGCACAAATGGCAGGTTGGTGCGACTTCCCCTGTACCAAATTCCATTATTTATTTTGGATCCCACATGCCAGGAGTGCTAGGTCTAGAAAAGCTTACTCAGTTAGAGCTCTGGGCCCAGATGTTTGTAAAGCTATTTTATATTAATGCAACACTGTAATATATTTAAGCCTGTGCTCAGTCTGCACCACATACAGCACTGTTCAAAAGTCTATGGCCACCATTAGTTTAGACATTCAGTCCACAGGTGGGCCGGTCTGGGTACTTTCTGCATGTCCACCCTGTGTCCTTGTAAGGTTACCACGGGTGTGCCGGTTTCCAAAGTCCAAAGATACGAGTGTTGGGTTAATTGGTGCTTCTAAAGTGGCCCTAGTGTATGAGTGTAGGAGCCCAATGATAGATTGGCTACTCTATACTACCGGCAAGGCAGCAGCTCTCCCACGACGCTGTCCAGGATAAGTAAGTGAACAAATGAATAGATGATAATGACCATATACACTGCTCACAAAAGTAGGGGATATGTTATTATTGAATATGCCATTTTGAAATATCTGATAAATTTTGTGAACAGTATATGATGATTTATTCTTCATTTTACCAAAAAGTTTAAAAAAACTGAAAAAAATGTCTTTTTTACAATTTAAACAATTGCTCTAGATTTATTAATTAGGTAACTTTCTAGACATGTTGGTTCCTTTTTTGAGTCTTGGTCCTCCCTAGGCTGCTTCCTTGAAACCTTTAGGGAGTTTTTCCTTTCCTCTGTCACTTTAAGCTTGCTCAGTTAGGGCTCTGGGTCTAGATGTTTGTAAAGCTACTTTAAGTCAATGCATCACTGTAAGAAGTGCTATAGACCCAGTTTTCGCTTTTCAGAATTCAAGAGTCTCTTATTTCTCAGGATCTAACTCTGGTTTAAACATATATGGTATGAAACACTATATTTTCTCTGACAGTTTTACTCGCAGTGTTCATGCCTAACAACTGCCATGGTAGCCCAAAGCCATGCGCACGTCGTCACACCCGACAGAAGTGAGGGGTGGGATGAGCACCCTCACTATCACTTAAATGAACACTCAATCAAACTGGCTCATCTGAACAGAACAGCTGTTTATGTTTAAGGTGAAAAAGGTGTTGGAACCTTGTGGTATTTTGACCAAGGCATATTACTGACATGATAGGGAACTACATCGACTTGAGGAAAAGAGTTATATAATATGTCACCTTTAGTAATGCATCGGTTTTCTCTTTCCAGTTATGGTATATTTCGTGAGTACCTTCATGATAAAGAAGAGGAGAAGGATGATATAGATGCTGACATTTTGCTGGAACCAGACAGAGGAGCGACCCAGTCCAGGTGGCAGACTGGAGTCCCAGATTTTTGTCCAGGTGAAGTTATCAAAAAGAGAGTTAATGCACTCCCTCGGCATCAGCTGTACACCAGAACAGAAAAGACAAATCAATAGAGTTTGATTCTTCATTAGACTTCAAAGGCCTCCTAGCTTCAGGCATACATAATAAAATGTGACTTTTTACTGGAGTAAGAGTTTTTGGCAGTCATTTACCAAACCCTTTCACAAAAACACTTCAGAACATTACAATATATGAAAGCCTGTGCTCAGTATGCACCACATTCGGCACTGTGCAAAAGTCTAAGGCCACTATTAGACTAGACATGGCATTGTTTTAGCAATGGTATAATGACTATTGGTCGCACTGTTGCCTCACAGTGAGAAGGTCCTGTGTTCAATCCACGGATGGACCGTTCTGGGTCCTTTCTGTGTGGAGTCTGAAAATCCTCCCTGTGTCATTGTGAGTTTACCACAGGTGCTCCATGTTCCACAAATCCAAAAATATGTGTGTTAGGTCAATTGGTGCTTTTAAAGTGGCCCTAGTGTATGAATGTATGTGCCCTATGATGGACTGGCTGGTAGATTCTTCTACAGTCTGAAGAAGCTTGATCAGGAATGGTTTTTCTGGTTGGGTAGCTGCCAAAAAAACACTTTTTCGGAAGTGAACTGGGTGAAAAGGTTAGGATGCGCTAAAGCTCACAAAGACTGGAATGAAGATCAGATTATGGAGTGGCCAATACCAGATGAGAATTTTTGGTTTCAGTCGCCTGCAATGTTATATATGGTCTGTATAGCATTGTTAAACAACAATGGTGGTCTAAGACTTTTGCACAGCACTGTAGGTGAGCTAGATATGAATGATTTATGGACAGGGGAATACAAACATAGCAACATACCTCTCCAGCCATAAACTGTCCAAATCCTGGAGGAAATGTAATGCTGGCAATGATTAATGTCACCACACCAGGGTAAATCAGTCGGCTACAACAAAAACAACACACATTCAATTATCAAACTATAATTTTTTGGCGTATTGTACATTTGCTGTTAGTTAATCAGAATGTTATACAACAAAACTATTTTATAATCAAAGCAATTGTAAGTTAAGGGCCATACTAAAGGACCCACTAGATGCAGTTTGGCATTTGTACCCTTGAACTTGTGGTTCACAGTGCAATAGTTTAAACACTGCATCATTGCAATGTATTACACATATATTCATACATAGGAGCTACATTGCTGCCTACTAAATGTTCTAAATGAAAAGTCTGCAGTGAAGAGTTTAGTGACTTTCAACACTGAATTGTCATCCCAGAGGGAGCTTTGGATCGCTGATTGTATATGTATAACCCTAGAGGCCCTATTATGTAAAATGGTACAAAACAGCATGTTTCTACATAGTGCTACATTCAAAATTAATCCAGGTCTCCTGAACTTTTTTCAAGCAGAATTTTGGAATCTCTGTGTTTATCTTGTTAGATTAATCTGTATATGTGATATTTTGTCTTGTAAAACATCAAAAAGCATACTTTGCTTTAGGTACATCAACCACTCAGCATTTTGGGCGCTGGCATTAGCTTAATGTTTTGTGTTTAAAAGAAAAAGTTCCCATAAGCCAAAATCTGAAGAACTGGCCTTCCTATGCTGGATTTCCTATGCACTCATCATTCCCAAGCCAAAGATTATTATATGTATTTCTTTACATGTATTTCCATCCGATCACCATCTGTCCACTTTAATGGCTGAGGTCTTAAAAATTCTATCAAATTGTAACAGGAAATAAAAATGTAACTTTTAACGCTGGATGTTTCAGCTGTACACAGCTGGTCACCAATCTAGGCTGCAGATCCACAAGTAGAGGCAGGAGTTTAAGTCTGCCTTGCACTCGAAAACCCATTATCCACTGTTCCTACTAGAGGTGCAGCCAGTTTTCAGTTTAAACTTTTTCTGATTTGGGCTTGTATTGTAACATATACTGTATATTATATGATTTATATTATATGAGTGGCATATCAGCTGTCTTACTGTTTTGTGAGGAAGCGATTCAGCGCCGTTGGTCTTCTCATAAACAAAACAACCTGTCTGTTCAGATAAACGAAGAAAGCTCCCAGAAATCCGCATGAGATCCTGCTTGGAATCAGAGAGAGGATTTATATACACACTAATACATGTGCACGCTCATTAGTTTGCTTTTGCTTCTGTCCTAAAGTAGTAATCAGGTACTGTGATTGAACATTTCTGAGTGTAAGGTTCCAAACGCACCCAATGATGGCGAAAGCAGGCAGCTCCTGCAGGTCAAATGGAAAGTCCATTCGGAATTTAGTACGGAACAGAGCTGTAATTGTAACTGCAGGCAAAAGCATATCTCGGTATCAGTATAAACTCACTGCTGAACTGTGAATAATGGATTTGTGGGTATGCCTAACCAGAATCTTTGTTCCAGACAGATAGCACTCTGAATATAAAGGCGCTGAAGGTGGCAGTGAAGTATCCTCTCCAGTAATTCCTCACAGCAAAATATGTGGACGTGACCTCAATACTGAACAACACACCTGCATGGGGCGAGGGGGGGGGGGGGGTATATAGAAAAGCACAGATGTGAGTAATGTAGATACAGAGATTAAAAAGGTGTAAGGCAGAGTCAGATAAATGTGGATCAATAGTGTAAAGGAAGAACATGACAATGAAGAACATAACCAAAGAGCAAAAAGAAAAAGAAAAAAAATGAATACATAGACAGAAGTTCACTGACTGTTAATGGGTGATTCTTCAGTGGGGAACACAGTTTTCACTCTTTATATGATTTAAAAAATTTAACAACTAATTTTGATTTTTATTATTTTTACAGTAATGTTGTTATGCTTTAAACACTTATTGGTGCCACATTTAAGCTTGTATAGAACTGAAATACATAATTAAATATTCATTAATTTATAAATACAGTGGTACCTTGATATTCAACATTATTACGTTCTTAAGGCTTGTCGAGTACCTTAACATTTTTTTCCCATAAGCATAATGTAAATTGAATGAAAATCCACACTGTATAAGGCATTTGTGGATATGTTCAGACAAATCCATCAGAAATTAAGTCATGAAAAGAAGAGTGTAATATAGTCTATACTCTATCAAAGGAGCACCTATTACACTTCCATTAACCTACAGTTGGCCAAAATCACTAACACAAAGCTTATATTATTATAAAGTGCAAACAAAATCTCATTTAATTTTACAAGCAATTAATTGAAAGTGAAAAGTAAAAGCAAAACACTTACTCAATTGTTGAACTCCGGGCTCTAGCATACCGCTAATGCTAACTGCAGCCTGTGTTCTGAAGGACCCAGTTTTTCTTTCTGTTGGCTGTCAGTACTAGTCTATTTAGGACCCATGGAGACTTATTTGCACTAAGAATACAGAGATCTTTACTGATAGCTATTGTGAATCTGAACCACTGTGTGCTGAATCATGAATCATGAATTATGACCTAAGTCATGTGGCTCAACTCGTACAAGTTTGAGCAAATGCACCAAGTATCAAGCAAACAACAAAAACTGAGATAAATATTTCTAGGCAAAATGCATCAAGAAACAAATTCTGAAAACAAGTTCTGAGGTGTTCGAGAACCAAGGTATCGCTGTAATTAATAAAAAAAAAGATGCTAGGTCATGGATTTGCTTAAGCTAGGCAACATCTTGAATAAGATGCACGTTAAATCCATATAAATAATAACATTTAAAATATAAAATGTGTAAAATACTTTACGAGATAAATGGCAATGGTGCTGAATAAACATACTCTGTGAACAGGAAGAATAAATAATTAAAATGACCCATATTTCCAGACTCTTTCCTAGTGGCTGATATGTTGCTTTCCTGTTACACTTTGTTTTCAATGGTTAGAACATAAATACGTATTAACTTCAAATAATTTTTAACAGAAATCATTTGCTGTCATGGTGAGGATTTTAATACCTTTTGCAATAAAGCCTTTCTAACATAAATTTGAAACCTGGGAGTGCGTACAAGTTCCCCATATCAAAAAATCACCCCAATAAGGGTATTCATATTTTTCTATAGGCCAGAGCATCTATTACTGGATAATAAACAAACTGGGCAAAAAGACTGGATTTGTATCCTGAAAAGCAGAGAAACTGTAGAGAGAAAAACCACCAAAAGCAAGAAGAGTGTTTACCTCCGAGAGGAGTGCCGAAACAGCAGCCGACCCCCACAGCACACCCCACGGTCAGAATATCAGTGTAACCATAGGGATTCTACTAAGAGAGACAGAGTGTAGGTTATAGAGGACAGAGGTAAGAGAGGGGAGTGAGGGCATAGACATGAAGGGATGCACAGCTATGAGCCAGGATTGGGATCGGCAGAGGAAGGACGTTGTGTGGGTGCGAGTGACACCAAAAGAAGATGAAAGAGCAAAAGAAAAAAGCAGCCGAGAGAGTTGGGATGAAACAGGAGTATAAAGTGAATGGGAAAAGAGGGAATCAGTGGGGAGCAAACTGATAATGTCAGGAAATTCTACCAAGCAAGGTTAACAAGAGAGAGAGAAGGAGAGAAAAAAAACACAAAACCAAACCCCTGTAGCTAGGCACATGCTGAATGCAATAATGCAAGTACCAACCCTACATTAGCTGTCCCTAATAACTATTATCTGTAATTATCTGTTGGTGTATAGTGTATAGTAATGCAGTATATAATAATAGTGCATAAATGCAAACAGACAAAATACCTATATTAATAAAAATAGATAGACATAACAGCATGTGAATAAACTGAAAGATAGATAGCAATACAAATAAAAATACATATACAACACCAAATCAGTGCGGAAAAATACAAATTAGTATGAAGATGTTCATGTTTTGTCTGGGCAACTTCATTTCATTTGTTAATAAACATAAATTTCTGCATTTCATGCTCGCAACAAGTTCAAAAAAAGGTTGGGATGGTAAATCATTTACCACTTGGCGTTTTGCCATTCCTTCTCATGACACTTAAAAGAAATAACAGAACCGAGGACGCCAAGCAATTTAGTGTTTCAGGTATTATTTTGTCTTTTTTTATGCTTCCACCAAACATGTCATAATGGGAGTAGCAGGATTGTTCCTAAATTCTTCACTCTCTCTATTGGGGTCAGGACTGCAGGCAGGCCAGTATAGTACACATACCCTCTTCAACAACAGTCATGCCTTATGTGAGAAGTGTGCAGCATGTGGTTTTGTATAGTCTTGTTGACAAATGCATGGATGTCCCTAGAAAAGACGACGTTTTGATGGGGGCATATGTTGCTCTACAGTCTCAATGTACTTTTCTACATTAATGCTAACCACGTTTCCACTGTGTAATGGTCCATCCCAGATAATGGTTAACATAAAATTTCATTTAGCACTTTGGCAAATGTTTGTCATGCACTACAGTACGGAGTTGTATAAAAAAATTGTTAAAGTACTCCAGTGCCCATGTGGTTCTATCAGCTATTGGTGAATGAAAGTTTTTGATGCAGTGCCATTTGAAGGATCAAATGTCAAGGAATTTAGCTCAGGCTTGTGCCTTTGCCCTTTATGTACAGAAATTCCTCCAGATTCCATAAATCATTTCATTAAATTATGCACTCTAGCAGGAAAAATATACTGCTCACAAAAATTAGGGGATACTTCAAAACGAAATATCTCTCATTTTTGTGAACAATGTATATAAATTACTTCCAATTGTTTTTGAGGGTGAGTGTTATTAAACATTTTAATAACTTTATTATGGACTTGTTGATAACTGGAGACCATCTGCCCATCTTTGCTCCCCTTTTGTGGATTGTTTTTTTTTATAACAAATACTGATGATAATCATCTGATCATAATCATATCATTATTTACTTTATTTTTATTTATTATATTTACTTACTTTTTTCCCTCATTACTAGCCCTAAACTGTCACCATACCAACCTTTTTTGGAAATTATTGCAAGCTTGATGTGCTGGAAGGGCTGTATATTGACAAATGAAATAAAGTTGACCAGCCGATTACATCTTCCATACAGACATAATTTCTTTTTTTGACTTGGGCTTGATGAAGGATAGACAGACAGACAGAAGGGCATAAATATTTATAGTATGTATATTTGCTAGGGAATTGTAATGTTCGGATTTAATTATTTTATAAATGTTGCTATTCTGGACAACCAACCATGTTAAATCCAGAATTAAAACCTAGTTGTTCATATACTTATTTCTCTGTGCTTTTATCTACTGTTTATAATACATAATGCAGTGTACATTTAAGTTACTTGCCTCCCACAGGGGCAGCGAAACAGGTTCCCACTCCCACCGCACACGCACACACCAGCAGGTCCTGCACATGGATGCTATTCTGGGCGGGGTTAAAAACATTGCAGAAGTGAAAACATAACACACACAAACAGGGGAGGGGAGAGAGTTAATACACATAATATTAATACAAAAAGGCAAAAACATAGACCAGCCCGGATATATATGGCAAGAAAAAAACTGGAGAGAGTGGGATAAAATGACATCCAAAAATGCATAGACAGGACAGATTGCAGACTACGATTCATATGCGTAGTATTATGTCAAAATAATATTATTATAACCCTTAACCACTGGTCTGAGGTTTTGACTGTGGCTTGAACGGAGCGAAAAACAGCAAAACTGAGAGTTGCAGCCTAAACCTAGTTCAGCAGTAAGGGCTATTACAATAATTGCGTGAGCCAGCATGAACATGCTCATGTCACAGACTCATGCCAGTGCAGCTCAGCTCTCTGGCACAAACTCACACAGCAGGCTATAGGCTGAGGGAACTTTACCTCATATACTCCAGTGAAGAAGGACATGACTCTGCTCAGCACGGCAGCACAGATACTTGCAATGTGAACAAATGGGCCCTGGGTTCGTTAAGAAAAAAAACAGAAATACATGACACAAAGAGCATGACATTCTAATTCCTAGGGGTGTAATGATTCATTCTGCTCACGATTTGTTTCGTTTAGCGATAGTGACAATACTCACAATTACATTTTCTTACAATTATTGATTTTACACTCCACAAAAGACACTTTTTTTTATTTCTTTAGTATAAACCCACCCAAGGAGGATGGGTCCCTTTTTGAGTCTCCTCCCAGGGTTTTTTCCTTCCATATCACTGTCTCCCTGTTTGCTCAATTTGGGATTGGCCTTTTAAGATGACATAATGTTGTTAAGCTGCTTTGAGACAATGCACCTTTGTAGAAAATGCTATATAGATATACACTGCTCAAACAAGTGTGAAAACACCACCAACATTCAAAAGTGTCCAAAACATCAGCCAGAAAGCACAGGTACTGACAAGTGGTCTGTGGTCCCCACAACAACACTGCAGAACCACTCCTTTATTGAGTGTGTCTTGCTAATTGCCAATAATTTCCATCTGTTGTATATTCCATTTGCACAACAGCAGATGAAATTGATTGTCAATCAGTGTTCCTTCCTAAATGGACAGTTTGATTTCACAGAATTTTGATTTACTTGGAGTTATATTGTGTTGTTTATGTGTTCCCTTTATTTCTTTGAGCAGTGTATATGACTTGAGTTGGCTTAAACAATGGACATTTACTTGTATTAGTTTTTAAAAAATACAATTATAGTCCCTTGCATTTAAAAGAAATAACTAAAAACATTAGATTTAAAATTGTAAACAAAATGCCATATTCCATCAGGGCAATACCTGTTTACAATATTTTTTATATTCAATAGTTATTTTTATTCTTTCACTGCTACACTAATCAAAGGTTTTTGTGTGTTTCACTGGTTTAATCTGTCTGTGTGACTCATTCTATTGTTGTGTAGATTTGCCCTGTTCTGGAGCAGCAACCCTAATTTCTTTGTATAACATACAATGACAATAAAGGCATTGTCTTAACTTATCTTACTGTAGCTTCACCATACATGGAATAATCGGGGAAACGCTCTTTTTTTTACCTCTGAAGAATAACAATTCAAAACAATGTGTATTTTTCTTGTTTAAAAATACTTTATATAATTTTATACAATCGTTTAAACAAAAAAAAACTTTCGTTCCCTTGCAATTAAAACTATAGTATTATGAGACTGTGAGTAGGACTGCACCATCTGGTTTTCAAAAATGGAATTGCATTTTTTAAAATCAGGACAGTATAATGCATTGTCCCGCACCCAGCAATGGACATCGTTCCAATCATGACCCCTACTTGTTCCCTACTTATTATATTTTTTGCACTTGATAACCATTGATTTAAATACAACTCAATCACTTTTTAGCCAGGTCTCTACCTAGTAAGTTGGTGTATCACTAGTTTGTGAGATTACCACAAGCAGCGATTCAACATGTTTCAGTGTAGTGAGAAGAATATGGCAATATGGCAAAAGTCTTAGAAATATATACACCAGATAAAAGATTAGTCACCTATGAAGTGCAAAATATTTCCTTAAACTTGTGGCTAGAATGTCCTATAGACTAAGATTTTTGCCATTGCTCTTAGACCCTTATGACCATATGCGTGGATACACCTGCAGCTTCAGCTACATACTCCACACTTTAGCCTTTGGCCAAATACAATCACTGCCAATCAGTGACATCTTCTTTGCAACCCATTTGACACATCGAACAAGACACACAGCACTGAACCACCTCTTCTCAATCTATGAATCACAGGTAATTATAGCTCAATCATCTTCATGCAATGCCATCTGCAGGAGGAACACCGGTATACCTAGTTATTCCTGCAATTATCCAATCATCACCAATCATGTTGCAGCAGTGGGCAACATTCAGTCACCAGTTCTGCAGATTGAAATGTCTTGTTGATGAGATAGGACAACACAGACTGGTTAAAAAAAATGCAAAAAGGCTATGGTAACTCAGATAATCAACTGTGGCGAGACTTCAGAATGCACAAAATGTCAAACCTTGAGACAGATAAGCTAGAACAGAAATGTCAGTGTCCACTTCAAGCCATTCAAACATTGTTTACACTTCCGGGAAAAAAATGCAAGAAAATCTAACTGTGAACTCAGTTTCATGAGCAGACTGCATCATTACACACCTACTAATAACTGTTTGTGAATACTGAACACTAAATATGCTTATTGCATAAGAGACTGTCAAAGTTGAATGAGGTTCCAACATAAAAAACATAAGAAAGTAATTAGAGGAAAGCACATGTACCTCCTTTCCCAAAGGCAAGCCGCTGCCCAGGCTAGCTGTTAGACCAATGACTTTAGCCACAAAGGCTTTCAGCGTCAAATACTCCTTCAGCACCACCCCACGCAAAATGGTTTTCAGCTCGGGAATACCAGAGCCTGAAATAAAGGTACAAACAGAGGCGTGAATTAGATTAATAAGAGGGAATAATTTCAACTGAAACAGTCACTTTTTTATTAGGTACACATACTTGTTTCTATACTTACTGTCAATTTTATTAGTTCCACATAGATGTACTCTGTAGATCTACAATTACAGTTTGTACTCCTTCTATTTTGCAACATAATTTGTTAGTTTTCATTACTGTGTTTTCTAAAGGACCCCAGCAACAGGGGACATTCTCAGCACTGTAGTGATGCTCATGTGGTGGTGCTGTGCTGCTATGAGTGGATTGGATACAGAAGTGCTGCTGGAGTATTTAAACACTCACTGCTAGACTGAAAATAATGTCAAAAACATCACAACAAAAAAATTACTGAAAAGCAAAATGTCCAACCAAATATCCTGTAGTCAGCATCATGTGAGCACTGATTAAAGATTAAAGGATGACTACCACAAACTGTGCAACAAAGGATGAGCTACTGTCCAACCTTAAATTTTAGCAACACGGTGTCTAATAGAGCACACAGTGAGTGAACAGTGATGTATAAACTCCAACAGCACTGCTGTGTCAGATCCAATAGCACCAGCTCAACATACACTAACACAGCAGCACAACATGAGTGTCACTGCAGTGTTGAGAATGATCCACCACCCTAAAAGAACCTGATCTGTGGTGGGCGTGTGTGGGTCCTGACCAGTAGAGGGCAGAGTGCAGTTTGTAGAGAAACAGATGAACTACAGTTTGTAATTATAGAACTACAAAGTGGTTCTATATGGTAAGTGGGATTCAGAAATGGACAAATGAGTTTAGAAACAAGTGTACCTCAAAGACAGCTCATTATCTCTGGACCATGTTGTGACAGAAGTTTTGTTTTTACCATACGTTTGCAGGTATGCACTGTTTAATGTCTGCATTACTTTCAGTGAAGCAGGATGTTGCTCGAACATTACCATCACCACATAGTAGTTTAGATACTTTGCACATAGTATTTATTTGAAACAAGAGTACAAATTAAAACACAAAAAACATGTAGTACTGTAATATACAACTCGAACCACCTACCAATAACGAAAACAAAAGGAATGATATTGTGTTGCTTCCTGCCCTCAAGACTGCAATTCTCATTTCTGTCAACAGGTTACAATGGTTTGCTTGTACTAGTTTTCCTTCATTCAGCCATGAATAAGCTGTATATATAAGATGTGAAGTATGAGGTACATACCTATAGCTTGTGGGGATATCAAGTGGCAGAAGACAGATGAGAAGATAATGAGAACCATGGGATATGTAATCCAGGCCAGGTACTGGAATGGCACGTTCCCTTTTAATTCTGCATAAATCCATTTGTATGCTGAACACAGAAAGGGGGAGCTTTTGTTTGATAAACGTCTCTTTGTGTGAATGCTAATCTAGAGCACAGAAAATCATTCGGTAGGCTACCTTGCAAGCTTTTCGCACTAGCGTAGTCCATACTCCAGCTGACTAGAGCCATAGTGAAACCGAGCAGAACCAGGAAGATCCAGTCCTCCCCGAGCTTTGTCACTATATACCTCTGGATGTGGCTGAGGCAGGCTGAAGAGGAACAAGGTTACTCTGTTTAATGTGAGACATGAGCCTGCTGGACTATGGCAGATTACCATAGTATTACAATTGATATTAAATTATAATAATAATAATGGTAATAATAATACATTTTTAAAAAAGATTAAGAACACAATCTGAGCCAAGATTCAAAGCACTAACAGCTGCACCACAGTGTCACCCATATAATAATGATACAGTTAAGTGACGTTTAACGACCATCCAATCAACATTCATTTGCTTTAAAGACCAAGGTCTTAATTATACTAGAAACTAAAAAGCTGTCTTTTAATTCTAGAAGTTGAAGCCATAAACAGCTGGTCAAATAGCCATACCATACCATAGTTTCCATAGTTACCATAGTTGCAATATATTCTTATGCTACTGTAATGTAAATATAAAGGGTATATTCACAAGAAAACCATATGTAAACAATACACAAGTGTGTCAAGTGGAATGCTAACATTCACAGCAATGGAAGCTTAAACTGTTACACACATCACACCCTAGAGTGTTTTTTTGGGCTGTGGTGGCCTAGTGGTTAAGGTACTGGACTACGGATGAGAAGGTCTAGGGATCAAACCCCACCTCTGCCAAGCTACCACAGTTGGGTCCCTGAGCAAGGCCCTTAATATACAATTGCTTGGCTTGTGAGACTACATGAATTGTAAGTTGCTCTGGATAAGGGTGTCTGCTAAATGATGTAAATTAAAAAGCTTGCCTTAACTGCCATAAAAAGTACAATATTCATGGCCATAATTGGAGGATTTGTCTGCAATTAATATTTAAAATTAATGAATTTATTTTCATGAATATTGATTTACTTTGCATTAAATACATTAAAATTCTGCGTTGTATACAGACAGGAGAGTTTGTGCTGTGCTTAAAACTGCAAGCACCCTGCCGGCTTCTCTTGAGTCCTGAGTGCTGTTCATTTTACCTACTTACAGTGTTCAAAGTGTGATACTGTATTACCTCTTTTGGAAGTGAGTCTTTTTCAAGCTGACTCATTCCCTCGTGTTTGAGTGCAGCCAGCGAGGTACGTTTATGTATGTTTACATTATTGTGTGCGCATTTATATTTTGTGTATGTGATTGTTAATGTGTGTTTGTTACTGAAAAACATTTTTTAGCAGACTCCCTTATCCAGAGCGACTTACAATTAACACAGTCTGACAGTCTGGTTTAAGGACCTTGCAGGACCTAACTGTGGAAGAGGTGGGATTTAAATCTTGGACCCTCTGGTTCCTAGCCCAGTACCTTAACCACTAGGTTACCACAGTCACAAGGTTTTGTGTGTTTCCTGGAGGGTGTGACGTGTGTAACGGTTTAAGCTTCCATTGTTGTGTACTTATATATTGTTTACATATGGTCTTCTTGTGAATATACCCTTTATATTTACATTACAGTAGCATAATAAGATAATGCAACTATAGTAACGTCTAGTCAAAAGTCATTTTGGCCAACGAGCTGTTTCATGGAACGTAATGTGGTCGATAAAAGGCACATAGCTGTTATAATAATAATAATACAAAAGAAAAATAAATGAGCCAATTTAGTACCAAATTATTTACTGGGCTATTGTCTCACCTTGGCATTTTGAATAAGGCTGATGTTTTTTTGTTGAGGAGAAACTGCCAAAGCCTTGTGTCATGGATCCAGCTTCCACGGTGGCATGATGCGTTCGGCCGTAGCCTCTGCTGGTTGCCCTTACATTGCGGGTGTGTTTCCTCGGCTGGCTGTCAGTGAGCAGATCTGAGGCCTCCTGCTTGCCAGTACTGCTCTGCTGCTCTCTGTACTCTCCATACAGCTGAGACACAAAGTGTGAGTGTGTGTTATGAAAAGGCAGATTTCCCCCAAGGCTTCACTAGCACTGTACAGTTTGGAATCACCAAGACATTTTAGAACTTAAAATCACTAATGTTGTAGATATCTGTATGAAATTACTGGTTTAGAAATAATTATTAATTATGCCCAAAAGCCAAGCTCTACTGTTCAGCAGCTATTACTGTTTAATAGGGACAGCCTAATTAGTGTGTCAGCACAGCTGTGACTGCTCAATAAAGTATTTAAAGAAAGAATACATAGAGCACTGGCTTTCTCAATAAACAGTCATTTTGCAAATGGAAAAAATTAAATGCACCAAATTGCCAAGAATTCGGTATTCTGTTATTGTCTTGTCATTGTCCAAGTTTGCTAAGCCCATATAATGTGGTGAAAATTATAGCCTCGGTTGCCTGTTCTTAGCTATCAGGACTGGTCATCTGCTGCTGTAGCCCACCAGCTTCAAGGTTTGAAGCGTTGTGCATTTAGAGACGCTCTTTTAGATACCTCAGTTGTAACAAGCAGTTATTTGAGTTATTGTTGCCTTTTTATCAGCTTTACCTTTCTTCTCCATTTTGATGCCCCGTTTGAACTTCAGCAGTTCGTCTTGACTTCTTCTACATGCTGCATTGAGTTGCTGCCATGTGATTGGCTGATTAGAGAGCTGCATTAAAGATTAGTTGTGTAAAACCTAATAAAGTTACTGTTGTAGAAAAAATGCTGAAAACTACCTGATCTATCTAATGGCAACCTTTCACAGACTCAACAGCACAATCAGCCTAGTAGGAGGGATATAACTATATATATTTTATATATATTCTGAAGCCACTGACCTAAACACATCAGTTGTGTCTTTAATCAGTTGTGATTTAATTGACTTAATGTGGATAAATTTTTTTTAATCCAAGACAACCATGGAGGTGTGGTGGTTAGCGCTGTCACCTCACAGCTCCAAGATCCCTGGTTCGGTCCTGACCCTGGATGCCACCTGTGTGGATTTTGTATGTTCTCCCCATGTCTTATTGTGGGTACTCCAGTTTAATTCCACTTTCCAAAGACATCTGTTAGGTTAATTGGTGTATTTAAAGTGCAGGAGTGAGCTGATGAACGTTTGTGCCCTATGATGGATTGGTGCCCTGTCTAGGGTTGTTTCTGCCTTGTCGCCTGCTGGGCACCGGCTCTCCCATGATCAGGATAGTGTAGGCTAGAACTAGGATAAGCGGATAAGACAATGAATGAATGAGTAGAAAAAAACCACCAGACATGACACTATTTTAGATACATGTACATCTTCACAAATGAGCGGTAGAATTTGAGGGCTAACTTTTTCATTTCCCTTCCACGTTCCAGAACATAAGCATAATTATGTTTTATTGCTGTTTAAATAGTTGTTCATTAAAACTAGTTTATTGGCTGCTACCCTTCCAAAGAGACCATTCCTGATTCTTCAGAGTATAAAAGAGTCAACTTGGCATTCCAGTAAATCTGCCAGATGCTCCAACTGCTTAAGCGTAAGGGGAGATCACCATAAATTCTTGACAATGTAGCTTGTTTTTCCCCCATTTTTTAAATACTGCATACTGAGACTAAGAAATTGTTATATGTTAGAACAATGATATATCTAATCTAATGGTGGGCTTAGATTTTTGCACAGTACTGTATAACCTAAGACCTGATAGAAACGATGATTAGACCATCTGTAGAGCCTTTCTATCTTTAGGTAATGTCAGAGACATTCTGAAGTTATTTTTTATCAGTAAGGGGAGAAAGCGTACACTCAACTCCCCCTCCTCAAAACTGAAAGTTTAGGCTTCACCATAAATATCTAGAGACGTCCCTAGTAAGGCAAGACATTCAGATGGGTGGACAGAATGATGTTTACAAGAAATGCTCCCATTAACATGCCACTCAGGGTGAGCAAATAGCAGCGCGTGAGATGGCAGACTTGAACCACATGTATTAATTGTTGATGACAGTTCTCAAAACTTGCATTTCCAATATACATGCCAATGAACAATCAACAGGGTCTAACGCTTACCCCCTTGCTCCCCTGTCTTGTAAAACATCCATGGCAAGATTTACATAAAAAAGCAGAGGATAGGCTAAACACCCACCCCCCTCTGCCTAAAGACAGTCTCTAAGCAGGTCAGATCTGGAGCAGACTAAAGGGTGTGGATCCGTATGTGCTAGGAGAAGATGCAGTAAAAGTGTATCTGGCATATAAAAATAGCCAGGCTAAGTATGACAGCGCAGCATGCTCAAGTCTTCCTAGCTAAACTCAACATGTCTCAGACTGACACCCTCATTCTCTCAATGGCATTTTGAGTAAATGCCAACATCTGCACCTAATCCCTGCAAGTAAACTATACCCACTGACAAGAAAAATGACACACCCAAATATACATTTCGAAGTGCGGCAAAACTTGGCATGCAGTTATGGCTTAGGCAGATATGTAAACGAGTACAGGTGTGGTCTAATTAGGCTCTTGCCACAAGAGCTGCCCTAGAAAAGGCTCTCAGATGCTACTTTTGGGTAGTGTACCTCTTGGTGAGAGATCACTGACTGCTAGACATGCCTCTACGATGCACTTTGAGACATATTGCCTAGTGGGCGGCTTTGAGAGAAGGTGCATGATTGGAATAAGAGAAACAGGCAAATTGTCCACCATCTAGGCTGTTCTAACTTCGCTGTTAGGAATTGTTGTAAGCAGTGGTTCCACGAGGGTACACAAACACACTGTGAACAGGCTCTGGTGGGCCAAACAGACCACCAGTAGAGAGGATTGTTTGATCCAACAACAAGCACGAGCAGTTCCCACTTTTATTGTCCACCATCCAGACACATGTGGAACCTTGGCTACACACCTCTGTCTCTGCCCAGACCATTTCCAGGTGCATTGCACAAGAAAATT
>JAUZSU010026686.1:0-10555 GCA_034780255.1 Parotocinclus maculicauda | reverse complement strand
CAGATAAAGGTTTTGTTGCTCTGGCTTCAGCTCTGAGATCAAACACCTCATCAAAACTGAGAGAGCTGAATCTATCCAGTAATAAACCAGGAAAATCAGGAGAGAAGCTGCTCTCAGATCTACAGAAGGATCCACACTGTAACCTGGAGAAATTATAGTAAGTGTTACAGAGCTTTATAAACATACACACAAAACATGAAACACATCTTAATAATTCCCCCTCGTCCAACACTGTGTGTAGGATTTTGTACTGTTGTTCTATATAACATGTATTTGCTGGTGTTTATACTGATTCTGATTTTAATCCTCTGATCATGTCTGATGTTCTGCTCTCTCTTACAGCATCCATAAGATTAGATTTTAGATCAGATACTTGTAATAACACCTCCACTAGGAATGTGGGCTGAGGAAAAGGCGAAGCTTCTTTACACATCGACTTTTCATTCTGGATTTGTTTGTGTTTTTGTAATTAAATACATTTAGTTAAATTGAAGTTGGTGCTTCAGATCTAGACTGAGCAGTGTGAAGCACTAATTTACTCATTATCTTTAGCAGTGTTAGGGTAGTTTCTAAAATAAAAATTATTCCATTACAGATTACTTATTACTTTCAATGATATTGCTTTATTCATTTATTTATGTTAAATGTAATCAAATGTGCAAACAAATCTGATTTGTAAAAAAATGATAAAGCAGTAGCAGTAGCTACATGTACAATAAATTAAAATTGTTTCCAGTCGTCAATACTTAATGTTTTTGATTCTTGTTGATTTGGGAAACCCTATATTGGGGTTAGAGTCCATTTAGTTTGCAAAGAAGGGTTTGATTTTAAAACTTTTAAGAGTCTAATAACTGAAAATCATTTAACACCATCAACAAGTAAAAACATTTTGTCTAGTAATAGAATTAGAATTTGGTCTGGCCCAGTCTAAGGCTTAAAATCTGTTTTGATTATATGCTGGTCTTTTGCTATCTAATGTCTGTGTTCAGTGGTTAAGGTGAATCTTGTTGAGTGGCTAATTGGCCTCCTTTTTAGTGACCTTGGTGTTGACATAATAAACTTTATAATGTCTTATTTTGTAATAAACAAACTAATTTGTTCATCATTCCTGTCTATTTCATGGCCTGCCTACAGAGAACCCACTTGACTGATTACTACTTTGATATATTTATTAATAGGACTCTTTCATCCTTTAACTGAAGGTGGTGTAGTAGGTTACATAGGGAACCAGGTGCTATATTATAGCGTTATAAGCCATATGGTAGTACGACTTACACTACTGCTCAAAAGTTTGGGATCACAGTGAAATCTTCTTGTTTTCAATGGCAAAACACTTAAGATCATGAAATAAAGTGAATAAACATTGACAGCAGACATTGTAGGAGTAAGAAAAATAGTTTTTAATGACAATGATGACTGTGTACTTCAAATTTTACCTTCATCAAAGAAGCCACCTTTTGCATCAATAACTGCGTGTTAGGTTAATTGATTACTCCAAATTGGCACTGACTTGTGTACATATATGTGACTAGTGTTAAGATGAACTTGTGTATGGATATAACCTTGTGTGTGTCGCTTACATGGCCACGGGTCCCGATAGCGACGTGAAAGAAGCCCAATAAACAACAACAACAATAATGTGTGTGTGTGTGTGTTTATTTCTCAGGTTGTGTGGTTGTAATCTAACAGAGAAAAGTTGTGCAGCTCTGTCCTCATGTAACCCTGCTCAAATATTTGAGTGTGTGTACTCTGTTAAAATATCGAAATGTGTTCTATATGTATTGCATTGTATTCATGATACCGAAGTCTGACGCGCATGATTGGCGGACAGCAGTATTGGTGTGCGCCTATTGGCTCAGTGGTTGGGCGAATGAGAGGAGAGGGCGCGCGAGTGGAAGGAGAGGGAGAGAGTTTTTTAGGTCGCTCTGTTCGAGAGATTTAAGGAATAATCAAGCGGATTAATAGGTAAAGACATCGGATAGATCGTCTACATGCCCATGTCCGTTACTTAAAGAGAGTATTAACTTGCGTAAAGTTTCTAAACAGAACTTGAACGTTTCGGCGGCTAGTTGGCAAAGTTAGCTCTACGAGGCGAATAAGGGTAAGATACGCGTTGGTACGTCTCTCATAGTTGGACTGTGAAAGTTATACTATTCATTGAAGCAGACGATTTGAGAAACAGAGCTTGTCCTGAGTTAGACCAACAGAAATGCCTGATGGTGCTGTGCGAATGTAGAGAGAAAGTAAACCCTGTGCTTGTCCCAGCCGAAATTCTCGCTCTCTATGGGTCTGGGTTATGGCATTTGATATTTGCCGTTGAACAGTCCGTTCAAGCAGAAAACTTCCCAAGTAAACTGGAAGGGCTCTTGAAAGCCGAAGGAAAGACTATGGAGGACGTACGAGCCCTGTTTGGTACCCAGGCGTCACCGAGTGCTTCTCCTGAGTCCATCATCCGTGCAGTAGGCGAGTTACTGGACAAGAGTACGAAACCTTCCTCTGATAGTGGTGGCTACCGAAGACTGCGAGCTTTCTCAGGAACTTTACCTACACCCGTGGGAGAGGAAACGTTTGAAAGCTGGGTCGAACAAGCATCTCTACTGGTGGAGGAAGGTGAATGTTCCACAAAAGAGAAAAGGAGGAGAATAATGGAAAGTTTGAGAGGACCGGCATTAGAAGTGGTCAAAGCTGTGCGTACTAGCGACCCCGAAGCCAGCCCAAGGACGTACCTTATGGCCCTTGAGAGTGCATTTGGTACAGCTGAATGATGATCTGTACTTTGCACTGCGTTTAATGCAACAGCAGGTAGGAGCGAGACTGTCAGATTTTCTGCGACGAATAGAGCTCTAGTGAAAGTAGTGCCACGTGGTGGCATTCCTGTGGACCGTATGGACCGGGTGCGGTTGGAGCAGCTGTTGAGAGGTGCTGTAGCTTCTGATTTGATGCTGATACAGCTTTGGCTAAGGGAACGTAAATCTAACCCTCCCAGTTTTCTTCAGCTACTAAGTGAAATTCGCACCGAGGAGGAATATGAGGCCTCTAGGGCGAGAGTAAGTGCATCTGTGCAGAGGGTGCAGGTAGATAGGTCTGTGGAAAAGAAGCAGCTGGAGGTTCAGTCTCTAAAAGAAGAACTAAGAGAATTGAAGTCCAAGTTTGAGTCTCTGTCTGCAGCTCCAATTAAGGTTCCCGACTGCCATGTTAAGAACAATGCAGGCATTAATGTAACTCCTTCAGAGAGGGGCGCCGAAACAGAAAACAGGTCAAACAATTGCAGCAAAAGTTAGCAATCAAACACAATACTCAAACAGACACCCTGGCCAATGTAACTGCAGTGGGAGCTTCCGGAGCTGTAGCACCTGTACAATGACAGTTCCCCAGAAACTCTGGTGATTATTTTTGTTACCACTGTGGAGAGGATGGACACATCGCCACTAGATGTAGCAGTCCAGAAAATCATGCTAAAGTCATACAAAAACTGATCCGATCGTTAAAACAAGCCAAAGACCCTAAAGCCTCACTGCCAGGTGAGAAGGAAAAAGAAGATGCACATTGTGCTGTGAGAAAGAGTGCAGTTAATATCCAGAGCCCCAGGAAGTGTAATGCATTACTCAACAGTGGCTCCCAAATAACTATAATCTTCGAGGATTGGTACCAGCAGAATCTATCAAGTGTTCCCATTCACAAGGTGTCTGGTCTTGCAGTCTGGGGCCTAAGTGAGACGAGTTACCCTTACAGGGGCTACGTAATCGTAGATGTAGAGTTCCATGCTAAGGTCACTGGGACCACGGAAACTATCTCAGTTTTAGCCCTCATTTGCCCTGGTCCCAAAAGCCCGGACCAAACTCCTGTTATCATTGGCACTAACGCCAGTCTATTTAAGCGCCTGGCTGATCTGTGCAGAGAGTCCTCTGGGGTAGACATTGCCCATATGCTGAGAATCACAGTAGAAGACCCCTTTGAGAAGCCATCCAATCCCACTGACGGAGTGAAGGAGAAAGAGGCACAGGAGGGGATAGGCTATGTAAAGTTGCTTGGTCCTGATGCTATTGTGGTACCGGCCAAAGGAAGCTGCTGTGCTGTTTGCCAGGAAGAGCTAAAGAGACCCATGCGAAAAGAGGTCCTGATAGTGGACAGCTCCCCTGGAGACCCACTTCCAGCTGGAGTGCTACTACAGCCCTTAGTAGTGCCTGGCTATGCCGTAGACGTTAACCATTTCAGGGTGGTGGTCCAGAATGAGTCCCTTAGAGACATTGCCATACCTGGCGGGACAGTAATGGGTTGTGTATGTCCTTCTGACACCATTGTAGCAACTTCAAAAGAAACTCCTTATACAGATGTGATTGATCCTGCTCTTTTCAGCTTTGGGGACTCACCCATACCTGAAGAATGGAAGGAGAGGCTGAGGCAGAAACTGTCCAAGAGGGCTAATGTATTTTCTTTTTCATGAGTGGGACGTGGGCCTTGCCAAGGGAGTGGAACACACTGTCCGTCTGTCAGATCCAAGACCATTTCGTGAAAGGTTGAGGCGCATTGCACCTGCTGACATTGAGGATGTGAGAAGACATCTGCAGGAAATCTTGGGTGCTGGGATAATCAAGGATTCCCGTAGCCCTTATGCTTCCCCAATAGTTATAGCAAGGAAGAAAAATGGAGCTGTGAGGATGTGCGTTGACTATCGCACACTCAACAGTCGGACCATCCCCGACCAGTATACCATGCCGCGAATAGATGACGCCCTTGACTGTCTGTCTGGAAGTCAGTGGTTCTCTGTGCTCGATTTAAGGAATGGGTATTACCGGATAGCAATGGCGGAGGAGGATAAAGAAAAGACCGCTTTTATCTGCCCTCTAGGATTTTTCCAGTTTGAGCGTATGGCCCAAGGCATTTCTGGGGCCCCAGCCACATTTCAAAGGCTCATGGAGAAAGCTGTGGGTGACATGAACTTATTACAAGTCCTAGTCTACCTTGATTACTTAATTGTCTTTGGTAGGACCCTGGAACAACATGAGGAAAGACTCTTGAAGGTCCTAGACCGACTGGAGGAGGCGGGGCTAAAAATATCTTTGGACAAGTGCCAATTTTGCCAGCCTAAAGTAAAGTATGTAGGGCACATTGTGTCAGTGCAGGGCATTGCGACTGACCCAGAGAAAATAGAAGCGGTTACCACCTGGCCACTTCCTACAAACATAAAAGCATTAGGATCTTTCCTCGGATTCTGTGGGTATTATCGAAGGTTTGTTGCTAATTACTCTTCGATTGTCCGGCCTTTGACCGAGCTCACAAAGGGATATGCTCCCTTACAACGTGGGAGAAAGCCCGGCAAAAGAAAGAACTCAGCCCTACTTTAAAGAGTCAGATCCCTTTGGAGAGCGGTGGACCCAGTCTTGCAATGATGCGTTTCAACAGATCATACGCTGCTTAACAAATGCCCCGGTTCTAGCATTTGCTGACCCCAACAAACTATACGTGCTGCACGTGGATGCCAGTCTGACGGGACTTGGGGCCGTGTTGTATCAAGAGTACTCAGAAGGCCTCAGGCCAGTGGCCTTTGCTAGTAGAAAACTGAGCCCGTCAGAGCTGAACTACCCTGTCAATCAGCTAGAATTTCTCTCTCTTAAGTGGGCAGTGGTGGACAAGTTCCATGACTACCTTTATGGTGCCAAGTTTGTCGTGGGCACAGACAACAACCCCCTGACCTACGTACTGACCGCAGCCAAACTGAGTGCAACTGGTCATCGTTGGCTAGCCGCCTTAGCCACTTATGATTTTAGCATTCAGTATAGACCTGGCAAGCACAATATAGATGCTGACTTGCTCTCCAGGAAAGTGAGCTTGAAAGAGAGAAGCCCAGAGTGGGAGAACATTTCTCCCTCTGGCGTGAAGTCTATCTGCAAGAGGGTGGCTACAAAAGAAACTCCAGAAAGCCCGTCCAGATGGGTAGATGTGTATGCATTTCCCACATGTCTGGAGTTAAACTCGTGGGAGCAGCTGAGCCAGGCTGAGTTAATCAAAGCTCAAGTGGAAGATCCTGTCATTGGAATTGCAATCCAAGCCATCAAGAAAGGAGACTGGCCTGGGAGCAAGGAAATGAGGGACACTGGAGCTTCCCTACTACATAGGGAGAAAGAAAAGCTCATCGTTAAAGATGGACTCCTCCATAGAGTTGTTAGCAAACTGTCTGGATCTGAAGTCTACCAGTTGGTCTTGCCTGAGAAGTACAGGGATTCCGTATTAACGTCCATGCATGACTGCTTGGGGCACCTTGGAGTAGAAAGAACCACAGAGCTACTGAGAGCAAGGTTTTACTGGCCCAAAATGGCACATGATGTGGAACAGTACATAAAAAACTGTGGGCTTTGCTTCACTAGAAAAGCTCCCAGTCAACGAACTGCCCCATTACAGCATATAGTGAGTGCAGGGCCTATGGACTTAGTATGCATCAATTTTCTTTCCATGGAACCGGACTCCAAAGGTAATGCCAATGTGCTTGTAATCACAGACAGTTTCACTCGCTATGCCCAAGCTTTTCCTACGAGGAACCAGAAAGCCCTAACAGTAGCCAAGGTGTTAGTGGATAAGTTTTTCATTCATTACGGTCTACCCGCCCGTATACACTCTGACCAAGGTCGGGATTTTGAGAGCAAGCTGATTAAAGAGCTCTTAGGGTTGATGGGTATAGGGAAGTCCCGCACTAGCCCTTACCATCCACAAGGTGACCCACAACCGGAGAGGTTCAACCGTACCCTTCTGTCGATGCTTGCCACATTGGGCCACGGGAAAAAACGGCAGTGGAGTCAACAGGTTGGACACCTTGTCCATGTCTATAATAGCACTAAGTGTGATGCAACTGGTTACTCCCCCTACTTTCTGATGTTTGGGCGTGAGGCCCGTCTGCCTATCGATCTATGTTTTGGGACTATGCATGGCAAGGATGACGGTGTGACTTATTCACAGTATGTCTCCAAGCTGAAGGAAGACTTGTCAAAGGCTTACAAGCTAGCTTCGGAAGCAGTGGACAAGAACAATGGGCGGAACAAGAGACTTTATGATCAAAGAGTAAGATTCCAAGCTTTGGCTATAGGGGATAGAGTGCTCATGCGGAACCTTGGGCTTAAAGGCAAACATAAGCTTCAGAGCAGGTGGAGTGCTGTGCCCTATGAAGTGGTGGAGAAGTTGCCACACCTGCCTGTTTATAAAGTGAGACCTGAAGGAGAGAAAAGAGGTTTAAAGACAATCCATAGGGATCATCTATTACCGATTGGTCATTTAGTGAGACTTCCAAGCCAAGCGGTCCGAGATGAGGTCCCAGGAAAACATGCTTTAAGGCAAAGGATTCACAGGAAACACAGTGAGCCTGTGAGAAGAGACATAGACTCAGTGTTGACTCCTCTTCAGAGGTTGAGTGTAAGCCACAACGAAGCTCTTACAAAACCTACCTAGAGAACCTTTTACGGAGCAGACAGTTTGATCACGGTTGTAACATACAGGACAGGGACACATCTGTCAGTGAATCCAGTTCTCACATGTCAAACGAAACCTCAAGCGAGGAGGACAGTTTGGCTGCGGAGCAGAGCAGTTCAGACAGTGATGGACCAGTTTTGGATGTTTCTGAAAGTGTTGCTGAACTCGAGAATCACCAAGTGCCTGGTCACCAGACGTCAATAAGGGAAAAGAGGAGGGTAAAACCCGTAGTCAGACTTACCTATGAAAAGCCAGGAGTTCCCAAAGATCAACCCCCAACTATAGTGCACCGTGGTGTTGTTATTGAGATAGGGAGGGGTATGCAGCACAAACAAAGAAAATTAAGCATGTACTAAGTTTGGGGGCTCGTCCTGTTTTTGTGTTTGTTGTTATGTGTTATGTCTGATGGGGACATTCAGACGTTCAGACAGGGGAGAGTGTAACCCTGCTCAAATATTTGAGTGTGTGTAATCTGTTAAAATATCGCAATGTGTTCTATATGTATTGCATTGTATTCATGATACTGAAGTCTGACGTGCATGATTGGCGGACGGCAGTATTGGTGTGCGCCTATTGGCTCAGGGGTTGGACGAATAGGAGGGAGGGCGCGAGGAGACGAAAAGACGGAGAGTTGGAGAGTTTTTTTGAGGTCGCGCTGTTCGAGAGATTTAAGGAATAATCGAGCGGATTAATAGGTGAAGACGTCGGATAGATCGTCTACATGCCCATGTCCGTTACTTAAAGAGTGTATTAACCTGCGTAAAGTTTCTAAACGGAACTTGAACGTTTCGGCGGCTAGTTGGCAAAGTTAGCTCTACGAGGCGAATAAGGGTAAGATACGCGTTGGTACGTCTCTCATAGTTGGACTGTGAAAGTTATACTATTCATTGAAGCGGACGATTTGAGAAACAGAGCTTGTCCTGAGTTAGACCAACCCGGTCTGAACGGACAGAGGACTTGCGAAGTTTAACTTGGGTTTGCGAGTGTACGACGCTAGCAGCTTTCTTCGAGTAAACAACGTGCATGTGGGTTAGCGGATGCCTGGTCAACGACGCCACGCAGTTTCCACCGACCCATCATTTCTACATTCAAAGGTACTCTGTGACGCGCACACACACACATTTTTGTTGCTCCCCCCTGAGCGAAGAGGCCTGTGTTTGTTTGTATGGTCCCACGCACCCGAGCGACGGTTCAGGCCTGCTATGTTTGTTGGTTATTTCCATATGCCGGCTTAGCTAGGGTATTTATGGGTTTTGCTCCTTAATTACCAAACAAATAAAACTAATAAACAAATCTATGAACATAGAAACGTGAAACTAACATCAAATAGTAAAATTATACTGGTTTGTGTAGCGAATCCAGCTTTAATTCACCTCTAATTGAACTTCACAAGAAGGGAAGGAGTTAGTTTTCCCTTCTTCTCTCAGAGTTCTCTCTACTCCATGCTCCTAGGACCTTTGTCTCCATCTCGTCGTTAAACCATCCTCCCGCTTGCAGCCATAAACAAGGCAAAGCCCCCTTTTGTTTACACGTGAACATCTGGCATTGCAAACTTTGACAAGGACCATTAATTGCCCTCGACACAGATCAGGGAGTCACCACTTGAAACGAACCACAGTTTGTGAAGAATTAACCAATAAGTAACGGTCAAATCCCTGTTAATAAAATCTGTGTTAATTTGGTAAAGCTATGTTACTTTTGCTAACTTGACTATTACTTGTCGTATTATTTTCTATAATATTATAGTTAATGGACATGTGACCTTAATGAATATAACCTTATCTGTACTCTGTATACGTGTCACACCTAATAATGTATTGTTCTCCTGAATTGTATTTTGTTCTGAAAGATAATATAATATGTATATGTTATTCTGTGATTACGGAACGTGATTAAAATACTGTGATAGGTACGGGATTCTATATTTGTCAGGTATCCATTTATTTGCACAGAGAAGACAAATGGAGAAGTGAAATAAGAGAATTTAAGTCTTATTATCAAAGCAATAATGTGCCTGTGCTTTAAAATGCATTTATCTTTATCACAGTATTATATATATATTCTATGTTTAATTCTAAGGGATTTATTATTTCTTTATGGTGGATAAAAAGGAGACGTTACAGTTTTATCTTTCAGGCGGAGTCGGATAGAGTTAAAGGAACTTCTCATTGGCTGAAACTAAACCAACCCTCAGGTTCCTCCTTCGAAGGTTTCTGGTTCAAAACTAGGAGCGCGAAAAAGTTTCTTCATTCAGATCCAACTTACCATCCATTTGGAACCCAAAGGCTCCACGAGTCTAACTCAACTTTCTGCTTTCTGTCTTATTTAGTATCTTAGTTTTTTTCTTTTATGCTTTAAGTTTTTCGTCGCTGTTAAGAAATCACCAAGTCAACTATCACTCCTGTATTTAAATATACAGTTAACGCTGCGAGTATAGTTACGCTGTAGTTAAGGTTTACTTTAACCAGTGGCCACGGTTGAAGCTGAATTTGAACCTAAGCGTACGTAACGATTTTTGTACGATCGAGCACGCTCCGATTTTTTCCTGTTAATAGTTCACGTATAGCAACTACCTAATAATATCACTCTATTATTATAGTTAGACAAGGTTTATACATATCTTTATGTTTTTCGTTACTGATGTGAGTTTTTGTTGTTGTTTACCTCAAATAAACATGTACCTTTTGAACCAACATTCGGTACAAGTGTGACGTCATTCTTCATAGCAGAGTCTGAAATTACTGTAAACTGACGATCTTAAGTGTGAAATTATCTTAAACTGGAATCCCTGATTCACCAGTTATCAAAAATAAAGGGATCAGGTGGTGCCCCGTTTCATTAATAACTAGCTAAAGTATATGAGTTCACTATGTGTAGACATTCCGCTACATCAGCATCAATTGTACCTTCACAGATGTGCAAGTTACCCATGCCATGGGCACTAACACACCTTCATACCATCATAGATGCTGGCTTTTGAACTTTATAACTGATAACAATCCAGACAGTCCTTTTCCTCTTTGGACCAGAGGACACGACACCCATGATTTCCTAAAAACAATTTGAAATGAAGACTCTTCAGAACACAGGACACTTT
>JAUZSU010026675.1:0-10556 GCA_034780255.1 Parotocinclus maculicauda | reverse complement strand
CTATATTTTATATATATATATATATATATATATATATATTTATTTATTTATTTTTTTTAACCATTGGTGCTGCGGCGGATCCGAGATAATAATAATTTTTTTTGTTATTCTTCAAATATGATCGTCGGCGGATCCGCGCAACAAGCAATAAAAAAAGTCTGGCCTTAACTAGTAAAAATGTAAAAATCTGGGATTGATACCAATCACTAATCGGTCCGTTGTGAGGCATGATTTGCAGTAATAATAATAATAATAATAAGTTTAATTTATATAGCATTTTTCTCAAGCCCAAGGACGCAGTAATGGTCAAATCTTTTTTGCACTTTTGGTAAAATGCCATGTGGGCTCAGATCAGTCAGGCTTAACAACAATGGTGAATTCATTCAGTCTTAATCCTTTTATTTCTTTCAGCACAGTGAAAGAGTTTTTATCATAGCTGTATTGAATTTCTACAGGTATTTTTGGCTTTTTATCACGTGTTATCAGTAGACAGTAAATGTCACAGGATCCGGGCAGATGGGATGAACTTTTGGCAGACAGACATTACACTTGGCATCGGGCTGCTAATGTGTTTTGTTATTTTGCATCGTTAAGAGCGTGATTGGCATTGACGGAGTTAGGAATTTGGCCTTTACATGTCGTCCTTGTCCTTCGCGCCGTGTTTGAGGATGCGAGTGAACTCTGTGTAATTGAAGTTTCCTTTCTTGTCGATTGGTGCCTCGCGGAAAAGCTCGTCCACCTCTTCGTCAGTGAAGCGGTCACCCATGGTGGTCAGCAGATCGCGAAGATGGTCCTCGTTAATAAACCCTTTAAGAAAGATTTTAAAATAGATTCTGTTGAGTTAACCTGGGTTTTGCATTCACATTGTACTTGCTGTATAAAAAGAGTACCATGTTTCTCTGGTTTGTTGCTTTATTGGTGTGTTTAGCCCAGTGGGTTCCAAAGTGAAGGGGTGTGGGAGCAGCAGGGAAAATGACCGAGACATGCTTAAGATACATAATGCATGTCAATTGTATAACTTTTTTTGGTACTTTTGTTCGATTTTTTTTCAATAAGAAGTTGCATTTTTGTATGAATTACAATGTTTAAGTTAATGTACGTGTGTCAGAGTGAGATGGAAGAAATAAGAAATATTCTATTCTGCAAAAGGGGGCATGGGTTTTAGTACGAGCCCTTATTTGTTTCTCACTTTCCAGCCAGTCACAAAGAAGTTTGTTCCAAAAACAGGGCAGGTTCTTTATCCGGAAACAAGAAATGTGATACAAATTGTACAATGTCTTGGTTTGTTCTACTTTATCATGCACGCTGTGGTCACTAGGAGTCAAAACGTACTTTACTGTACTTTAAATTTCTTGGTTATTGGCATTTGTGCTATTGATTATTTTTTCGAAATTGGTAATTAAGACAATGTAAAATAGTCTGTCTGCTTCCTTTATGCTATGTATATTGCTGTTGTTGTTTTAACTCTTGATGTTCCTGCACCATCCATTTAAGACAAAATGGCACTGAACACTGGCAACCGAATGGACAGGAGCTAAACATGTGGATTGACAATGGTGCCAGTAAACCAACTCTACTGGAACCAGAAAGTGTCAGAGGTGAGATACGAAGCACAGCAGCTCAGCGGTAGGCCGTGGATTCACAGTGCTGAACCTTCCCTGCCTCAGCCCCTTTCCTCGGCTCTCATAAGGTCAGAACGGGCCTGGGTGTTTGAATGAAGAACCATATTGACCAGGGGTGCCCCATATTACAATGTTTGTGCTATGTTTGTGCTGGGTTATGGTGTTTAGGTTTTTTTCTACGTTTTTGGTGTCATTTTTAAAAAAAGTACAGGTACTCCCCGTTTTACGAAGGTCCGATTTAAGATGTTTTGCCCACAATGGCAATCCAATAAAACACATTCAGCAGAAACCATATTCTGGATTTAGTATTTAGATTTTTCCCTGGGTAAGTGATATGTAGTACCATATTTTACTGGACTCTTTCGTGCTAAATGAAGATATCGGACATAGGGAGTCACATGATGGGAGTGATTAGCCCAGTGTGTGAATGACGTGGTCCAGACAAAAACTGTTTTTTTTTTTAATTGTTTTTCAATGACTTTTATTGAAACTGCCCTAATAGGATTTTTTTAACTGATTTTTGCTTTGAATTTGGAAAAAAAATCCAAATTGACTTCTAATCCTCCAAGTGGTAACGATAACAATATACTTAATAAAAGCCTTTAGATACCTGAACCATCCTCATCAAAACAGATGAAGGCGTTTCGTATGACTTCCTCTGGATCAGTGCCATTGAGACGCTCTCCAAACATGGTGAGAAACATGGTGAAATTAATGGGACCTGGAGCCTCGCTCATCATACCCTCCAGGTACTCGTCTGAGGGGTCCTTTCCTGAAAAGGTGGAGGATCAAGACCATGGTAAACTGCATATTTTTCTAACGTGATTACACATGACTGATTGAACCTAAATCTTGTTGGATCTAATCTGCATTAGCATTGGCTGTTGAAAACTTTGGTATGTTATTGACTCATATACAGTACTGCACAAGCGTCTTCAGCATTCCTCGGATTTCAATTAATGTTTCTTTTTTGAAATGTTAGTGGTCGCTGAATTTAGTCAATCTACGTACTTTGTTCATCCCTTCTAGTCTGTTCTCTAATGGTTAGAACCACTGCAGGACCAGCACCGATCAGGTACTATTAGTGTTGTGGACCATTCTCACTGTGTTAGTGTTTGTTGTGCTTCTATGAGTGGATCAGATATAGCAGTGCTGCTGGAGTTTTTAAGCACGGTCAAGTCATATAAAGTTGTATTTATTTATATAGCTCTTTTTAAAATGGAGCAAAGCAGCTTTGCAACACTGTTATCTTAAAGGGCCAATCCCAAATTTAGCAAGCCTAGGGCAACAGCGGCAAGAAAAAAACTCATTAGAAGTTATAAGGAAGAAACCTTGGGAGAACCAAGACTCAAAAAGGGTCCAAACCTCTTTGGGTGGCCTAGATGTTAATTGAAATAGTTACGTTTGTATAAATGGTAGAATTAAGTAAATCATAACAGTTAAAAATAATGTAAATGATATTTATATCTGCAAATATTTTGCATATACATGCAAAGACAAACACAGCAGCTCATCTGTTGTTGCACAGTTTGTGTTCGGTGGACTATTGTCAGTCCAGCACTGATACTGAGGTGTTTACATGCTCCAGCAGCACTGTTGTGGCTGGCCCACACTTGCCAGCACAACACACACTAACACACCACCACCGCGTCAGAGTCAATTCAGTGGTAATAATGATCCAGCACCCAAACACTACTTGATCTGTGCTGGTCCTGAGTGAATCTTGAACACAGACTACATTCTGTAATTGTAATTGTAGTGCAGTGACCACTAACATGTAAATAATTAATAAGAAAAATCTAGAATGCATAAGACCTTTTCACAGCACTGTACGTCATGCTTTTCAAACAGTTACCAAGAGAGGCGAGCATGTCGTGCAGATCCTCCTTATCGATGAAGCCGTCACGGTTCTGGTCGATCATGTTGAAGGCTTCATTAAACTCCTGGATCTGGGATTGGTCAAACATGGCAAAGACATTGGAAGTCGCCCTCTGGGGGCGCTTCTTTGTCGTTTTACCTTTGGCACGCTTGGCTGCAGACATTTTGCCTGAATTCTTTGACCTGCGAAATTAGAGAAAATATCTGGACGTAATAATCTGGGGTGATGGAGTTTTTCATTGTTGGCAGGCATTACTAAATTGCAGCTTCCCTATAGGTTCCTTTTTTATATCCCACCCCCTGTTCATTTTGGTTCCTTTTATATCTGTAAGTAAATTAAGAAACAGATTTTATTTTCCGGTGAGTGTATTATATAAATTGTATTTAGCATATTCAAATTGTATTTTGACAAACTCAGACCACCCCCTTACCACCTTACAATATACAAACCAAGCCATTGATGGTTAAAGGTCTTTCTCAAGGACCTCAACAGTAGCAGATAGGCAGTACTGGAAGTTGAACCCTCATTATTTTGGTCGACAACCAGCACCTGAACCACTGCCAATACAGTCCCCCTAAATGACGACTTGAAATCTTATTTATAGGTGATTCATTATTAAATAGCAAAGCACCACAGAAAATTAAGGACTCCAGAACATAACAAAACTATTAAATTGTTAGGATTCCAGTTTCTGATGGAATATTAAATAATGGGCATCTACATGCTACATAATGTATTATGTTTAATAGTACACTCTTATAAAGTTCATCTATTTGTTAGATATATCTAATCCATCTTAAGTTAGATATGACCTAGGTCACAACCTCAAATTAAATCTCTAGAGCAAATGTAATCCAACCTCATTTTAAGAATAAGCTTTAGCCATGGATGCCAAACTGGTAAACCAGTTAAAACTGTAACCAGGCTGGTTACAAATTTTCTGCAACATTAACAAACATGGAAATTAATTCCTGAAGAATTTCCAGCATATCCAGTCTGACCAGGCTATTAAAATAGACTGTATCTGGTTGATAGAACAGTCACAAATCCCAGATATGAACTCTTACTTCCTGTTATTCACGTGCACCTTTTTGGTTTTAAAAGCCAAAAACATGACCCAGACTGGCTGGCACTACTACTCTGAAACAATAATTAGAATTCCTGAAGAGCCTTGCATAGTGAATGTGTGACAGCATATCAGTAATAGTACAGATTTACTGCTTTCAAATTCCATAGAAAGGCAGCAATGAAGTCATCCAAGTCTGTCTGCCAGAAAAGTAACAAATCAACCTTGAGAAGGACCATCCAGAGATCCAGAACTTAATTATTCCAATAGGACACACGCTCAGATATACAGTAGCTGGTGTATTTGGCCATTTTTAAGAACAGATTCCTAATCTATGAAGAAAATTCCTAAATCAGCCCTGACCATATAGAAGCACTTTGATGTTCTACAATTACATATTGTAGTCTTCCTCTTCAAACTTAATTATTCCATTTACCCTGTTCTCTAATGGTTAGGACCCCCACAGGACCACCACAGATCAGTTACTGTACTTGTACAACGTACAGTGAGTGAACACAGTGTTTAAATACTCCAGCAGCACTGCTGGGTCTGATCCACTCACACCAGCACAATACACTAACACACCACCACATCAGTGTCACTCCAGTACCATGACCCATACAGAACCTATTCTGTTCTGGACCGGGGGGTCCTGACCATCAGAGAGCAGAGTAAAGGGGACGAACAAAGTATGTCGAGAAACAGAACAGGACTGCAGTCTATAGTATAGAAGCTAAAAGCTTTGGATGATTGTCTAGGTTTGTAAAAACTAGATTTCACTTGAATAATGTTGTCATTGTGTTGAATGAGTTTCAATTGAAATGTAAATGTCATGAAATAGAAATAAACAACTTTCAAATTTCATATCAGAATAAATATCTGCAGTATACACAACAATGACAACAGATTTTGAAAAATGAGCCAAACTTAAACAGTGGTAGCCCAGTAAAGGAACTAAAAAAAAAGTAGTGCAGAGTGGAAAAGAATTGTGGTTAAATTGTTAGATTAAATACTTTTGCTTTTTTCTATAGAGTCGTTACAGTAATTAAAAAAAAGGTTTAGCCGTTCTAGTTTTATATTATAGCACCTCCTCAGGGTCAGTAGTAAGAGCCAGCTGCTGAAAAGATCAGGGTACCTGGATAACCCTGCAGTAGACTGGTGCCTCGTCCAGGGTGTTCCTGTGCTCACACCGGATCGGTCTCAGGGATAACATGGGAAGCTTTAAATTTGCTTTTGGGTTTATTTCGATTTAAACTCAACAGCTTTCATTATTTACTTCCAAACTATGTTTTACCATTTCCATTCTTTGTGTTGATGTTAACAAATTTAGTTTTCTTATTTTCCATTTCACTGTGGATGCACAATTGCATTTGTAATATGCATAGTGTAGTTTTAGTACATTGTTAAAACAGCATTTATATTTTATATAGTATAGCGTAAATGCTACAATATATATTTACACTTGTATTTTTCCGTTTTCACTTGTGTTACATTTCTGATCACATTAACAATGGCTTAACATCCCAGTAGCTGCCCAGCCAATTATTTTTGATAAGACCTAGTAGAGCTTATCCTGATTTAATGAGGATGCTGCAGATGTTTTTTTTTTCGTTGTGACACAACGATGGCCTTTGGGCCAAAAGTACAGACAAAATCTCTTAAAGCATGCTCAATAATCCAGGTTAATAACTCCCAGGAAGCTAAATCAATTCATCTGGACGCAAGATTTTGTGAGAGAAACGTTTCGTCACTTTATTAAGTGACTTTTTCAGAGTGACGTATTCAGAAAATCCTTAACCATATATTTACATTTATGTCATTTAGCAGACGCCCTTATCAAGCGACTTACAATTAATACAGTCTTACAATGCTAGCAATTGTGGGTTAAGGGCCTTGCTCAGGGACGCAACTGTGGCAGAGGTTGGATTTGAACCCTGGACCCTCTGGTCCTAGTCCAGTACCTTAACCACTAGGCCACCACAGTCATAAATATATATATATAAAAGTTAGTGCAAATGAACATCATATAACATACCATGTCAATCACATGCATTAAACACTAAATGTAACAGATACAACCGAGTATAAACCCTACACAAAGTGTCATGTCATAGCCTCACCTTGTTGTTAGAGTGTCAGCAGGTTCAGTGTGGGTCTAGGTCCGCAGCCTGAACCATTTGTTTAGTGTTTCAGCCTCTTTTCCACACCTCCTTGTTCCTGATTCCAGCCAATAAGGTCAACCTTGTGACTCAGCCAGAGACGCGCAGGCCTGTAGCCATACAAGGGAAAGGAATTTGGGAGCTCCTGCCATCCCACATCCTGAGAAACCGCACTGTGTTTTCAAAAAGAAACAAACTCTGATGTCTGGAGAAGTCGTGAGGCCTTATTTAGCAAGTAATGAGTAACAGCAGGGCAGTGTTTCATTTCGGAAAGCAAGACGGCCGGGCTGCGATTACAAGTCCTTATAGAGGTTAAGCAAGAGTGGAGTGTGAGCACGGATTAGCTGATCAACAGATTTGTCCAGAGCAAGTTGTGTTTTTAATAAGGGCTTATTTACAATCTTGTTTTGTTGACTGTTGTGGCCTATCGGTTAAGATAATGGGCATTTAACCACAAGGTCCATGGCTAAAATCCCACCTGTGCCAGACTGCTATGGTTGGTTCCTTGAGCAAGGCCCTTAACCCATAATTGCTTGGATTATAAGAATGTATGAGTTGTAAGTCGCTCTGGATAAGGGCATCTGCTCACTGACATAAATATAAATGAAAAGAGACAAACACATCTTAAGTTAAGGTTGATGTGTGCCCCCTTTTCACAAATTAAAACTCTAGGGTCTTAATGACAAATCAAAATGAATTAAAAAAGCCTTTTTCAGAACGATCCGTTTTTACCCGTTCCTTTAAATGAAAACTCCAATTCACGCAGTGATTCACAGAAAGTAAACTTCTTGCTTATAAAAATAGCAGCAAGAAAGACATCGTATAACCTTTTATTCATTTTGTCTTATGTCCAACTACCAAACTTTGTTCTTATTGTAAATCTTGCAGCAAATATCAACAATAACCTTCCAAAAATACTCCACCGCAGTGGTAGCTAATATGGGCTAATATGCTAAAGAAGCACATATATGGCACAATTGTTTTCATAATACTGATGTTTCCTATCATGTTCCTATCAAGTAAGTCTTCTATGGACAGTTTTAGGACAGGTTGTGTGATGTGATGGGACTGCGGTAGCCTAGCGGTTAAGGTACTGGACTCTGGACTTGAATTAACCTGATGGTCCTGGGTTTAAATCCCACCTCTGCCAAGCTGCCACAGTTGGGTCCTTAAGCAAGACCCTTAACCCACCATTGCTTGAATTGTAAGCCTGTATCAGTTGTAAGTCACTCTGGATAAGGGCGTCTGCTAAATGTAAATATCAGTTTGTGGTTATAACTTTATATCCAGGTGTGTTTATAGTTCCCTGAAACTGTTTTTCTGAATATCCTGGGCATGATTTATAAAAACAGTAAGAGGTTCTTTACTGTCTATATACAGACATGTCCCAAATAAGCTCAGAACTTCAGAAAACATTAGAACCCACACTAGTACCCCAGTACCCCATTTAGCTTTTCTGTGTATCCGTGGTTCCCAACCTAGGGTGCGGGCCCCAGTTTGGAGGACGGCGAACATGACAGTGGTGCCTGAGGCTTTGTCTGCTCTGAGGTGCTCTGAGTTCGTCAAAACAGAACATTAAATAAGATTTAAATAACACACTCACTGGAAATAAAATCTGTATATAAAATTACTTGACAAAAGGAGAGAAAATAAGCCAAAAGGAAAAATGCTGTAAAAGTATAAGAAAAGTATAAAAAGCCGTAGTTTATGTTAATTTTTTGTAAGGTTAAAAAAGGAAATAAGATGTGTATTGTCATACAATATATTTTTGGAAATAATATTCAATATGGTGTTCGGACAATGTATGTTTAAACTGCCCAAACATATGGATATGCAGTGCTTTTGTAATGGAAAAACAACTTTTTTAAGGTCACTAATAATATTCTCCCGGGAAAAAAGGCACCTTTTGTGTTTAAGGTGGTAGTAACTTTATGTAGATGGCATTACTTGAGGCTGTTCGGTCTACATATACCTGCCGGATATGTGACGGGATTCATAGCTTGAGAAGAGGTGGTACAGTACACTGATTGCCATATTTGATGTTTGGAAAAACGCATTGGGTATACCAAAGGCTGTAGTGTGAAGGAAGTAGCTGAGCGTACAATCATACGTGTTTACGAGCAGCGTCAAAAATCTCGATCTACAGGAAATTCTGGTCAGAACTCGTGGAGTTTTTTTTTACGCTATTGAAATAGTAAATAAATGTTGCCCAGGGAACATAAATCAAGATAAGTTAGTTAGGTATTTTATTTGTAGTGGAAGGAAGTAGTGTTGGTGTCACTGTCTTATCTTTTGCAAATCTCTAACCGTAACCTTTGAAGACATTCTTGCCTCTCTGAACATCCTCATTCTTACTGGGTGGGGTGGGGTTGATGGGATACACTTGTATCATTTTCTATGTCGCTTCATTACAGTTCTTAATTATTACCTGTGCACTGAATAAGTATATTTTCAGGCATGTTGTATTCTGTAATCCACCCCTGTCGATGACTAAGTGAGCTTGATCTCTGTGACCTTGTATTCATGTGCTGGAGATATTTACACTAATTTCCAGACAGATGGTGCAAAACCGTTACATCGGCCATGCTTGAGGGATCAGATGTCGGTAGTCCTCTGTTGGCCCTGCAATGTCCTAGTGACTCATCCAGGTCCAAGCATACACCTGCACCCTGGCTTAACCCTTTGAGGACCAAGGGACACATTTGTCCCGTACTTTTAAAAGGATGCCAAATGCGGTCTGTAAGGGTCAAAGTGAAGTGTTACAGGAAAAAAAATGGCTGAAGTGTTTTTCTTAATGCCAGAACCCTCAGCCAACTGTTGGACTTTTGGATGAGTGTTAATACAGCCTGTGGTGCATTCATTATTTTTTACCTCCTCATCAGATGTGTGATTGTGGATTTCTGAGTATTTCTGAAACACTGATGTGTCGTAACATCTGCATTAGCAATATCCTCCACCCCTTCCTCTCTCCACCCGTGGTTATTTTTTCCTGAGAAAATACTGCAATCAGCAACGCAAGGAGAAAAAGTTTGAGTGCAAACGTAAATGAAACGCCTACAGAGAACATCATAGCTGTGTTACACTGTCGGGGTTTGTGATCCGAATGCATCGTGAAACAAATGCGCTTTGTGTGCGGCCGTGCACGTTCGTTTGTGTGACCGCGTGCGAATGTTCCATCTGCGCCTCTTACTGCTGCCCTTTCCACCTCCCCTCAGTCCACAGAGACCCCTGTGCTATAAAACCTCCCCTCTTCCTCCTCTCTTTCAGTGGGTGTATCTGTGTTTCAAGCTTTCCTGCGTTCCGAGTTCAGCGAGGAGAACCTGCAGTTCTATCTGGCATGTGAGCAGTACAAACACTCGTCCACCACGTTCAGCCTGCAACGACGCGCCAAGGAAATCAGCTCGTTGTACATTCAACCCGGCTCTACTCGGGAGGTGGGTCCACCCAGGGATTAACCGTGCACATAATCAACGATGTCTTAAACTACACACACTCATTTCATTGGTTGATCAAGTCCTCAGCACTTTTCGGCTTCTTTTGCACGAGCTGTAGGGGATTCTCTTTAATTCATTCCTCTTTAACGCATTTACTGCCAAAAAAATTTTCTAAACATTTTTCACTTTATTTTTGTCCGCCTAAATTCCATCCCATCCCATCCCATCCCATCCCATCCCATCCCATCAGTAGGCGAGTTAAAGCACCCGTCCCCAAATGGGGATCATGGTTTTTAATGGGTTAAATTCCAAGCACTCCCATTCCGGCAGGTACTAGTTGTACCCAATGTTTGTTTAATTTATGGCTTTAACGATCTGATATTCTGTATTGGTCTC
>JAUZSU010026664.1:0-10556 GCA_034780255.1 Parotocinclus maculicauda | reverse complement strand
TGAGTTTTTTGCAGGTCCTTTATTAAATTCCAGGGTTGCCAGATCCCACAAGAGAAACAAGCAACCAAGTTTGTGGAAACAAGCCTAAAAAGAGGCAAAGTCACTTATGATAAGCAGACCTGGCAACCATGTTTGATTCCACCAGCTGCTTCGGGGCTTTGTTTGAGTGCATGCACAGACTGAGAAATCTGAATGAAATCAGACTCAAATGCTCTGAGAAATATGATTACTGAGATAAAAACTCATTTAAATTTGTAATTCAAATTTCTTAATCTGATTTTCTAGATCTTAATAAGATCTGTGAAGTCGGAGTGTGCGGTTTTATGTGACCATTTGAATAATCAGATAACTGCAGATTCCTGCTTATGATCGGATTATTTAGTGCATTTAAACACCCTTATAGATGGACCTCAAGCTGGAGGTGTGATGAATCAGTGGCCCCAACCATCTATGCCCAGATTACTGTCTATTATTACCCTGTTAATGAAATGGACTTCTGGCTCATAGTTACCCTGCTTAAGAAAACTGAAGAGTAGAAAGATTAAAAGTTGTGCCGAAACGCTTCACGCTAACCCCTTTGTAAAACGCTATGACGTGCAGAAGGAACAGAGAGCTTTGATGTTGCAGCATGCATAATGGATGCGCTCTCCTAATGCACGCACACGACAGAGGAGCTTCTCCCGCTCCCATCGCAAAGGATTCCGGTCATGCGTGCTATGTTTCACATAATGATTTACCTTCTGTGAAACTGATCATGATTGATAGTGGTAGTTACACGGGATTCATGTTTTACAGTCTGGAAATAAATTATTTTTGTGCAAGATATTTTTCTGCATTATTTATGCAGCTTAGAAATACGAACAGCAGTTTTATATACAAAATAATAAAAATGTATAATTAAATATATATAAGGCTTAGTTGTACTCTTGACTAGATGCCACTCGGATGGCACAGGAGCAATTTGCTAGCCTAACACCAATGGATAGCGGTAGTCCCTTCTGATCGAGTCCGGTGTCACACAAGCATGACTGGGCATGTCGTAGGGAGGAAAGGCTAAATGGGGGATCATTTACTGACCTTGTGATTATGCCTGCACCCAGTGAAATCCAGGACAGGCTCTAGGCAAGCCTAATCAGGATAATTGAGGTTAATATAAGAAGAAATGTACTGAGCGCTGCTTTTTATGGCAGCACAGTTGTCCCACAGATCCAGACATGCCTGGTTTGATCCCAGCCTATGCCTTTGCCTATGCTGGTTTTCATTGGGTTCGTGTTTGATTACTATCGTTATAAACTTGCTCCGGTCACCAATAGCCATTGACACCAATGTGACGTTTCATAAACACCCAGACAAGCGAGCAAAACTTTTGAGAGTATTTGTCATTGAATTTTTGAAGGCATGTTTACAGGTTTTTAGAAGAGTAGAAGTGGCCAAGACTTTTGCACAATGCAGTATTTCAAAGCTCATTAGCAGCTGGCTAATTTATAATTGACTCTTAATGGCAGCATGGACAATTACACTGCATCATAATATATAGACCATGCAAATTTGACTCTTGAGAACTGAGCACAGACCACACTTCATTAAAGGTCTGGGCGTGCACAAAAAGTTTATGCATACGTTTCAAGACTATTAATATGAGCTACCCTAATTACTTTAATAACTTCTGGTGAATGAGTCTTAACATTGAAGGACATGTTTCTGCAATCTCTCATTAACACAGGAAAGTAATATTTGGTCATGTGAGTTTATGTGGGTAGCTGTAGCTGTAAACCTGTATATCAAACACATGGCAACATGTTTGTGTAATCTAGAAGGGACCAAAAAACTTGTTGATTTGGGGAGAAACGGGGAATGCTGTAATGTTGATGTAATGCCATTTTCTCAGGGGAGATGGAGACAAATAAAAATGGCAAAACTCCTATATGAGGAAATGACCCAGGGACCCTATGTCAATTTGGTTCCATCCAGATGGGGCTTAAAAGTGTGAGATAATCTCAGCACTGTGTGTTTTCTCTTTTTCTCTGCTTTGTAGGATAAAGACTCAAAGATAGCTTTCCTTCAGAAGGCCATTGATGTGGTCATGTTGGTGAGTGGCGAGCCTGTGGCTGCTAAGCCTGCACGAATAGTGGCTGGCCATGAACCAGAGAAAACCAACGAGTTACTCCAGACCATCGCCAAGTGCTGTCTCAACAAGGTCAGGCTCGGCTGAAAAGCCACTGAAGCATATTATTGAAAGGACTGGGCCGCTCTAGAGGAATATTATTATCTTTCTGGGCTATTAGTAAACAGCTGAGCGGTTGCTTAGTGTAATTGATCTCTTGAGTTTTAGAGTTTCCAACTGAGGGAGCTTTTTAAATTCTGCTTTAGTAATAGAGAGAGAGTGCAGATTTACACACTGTGAAATAGTCCGTTCAGTTTTATTTGAATACTGTCCTTGGTGTGTGTAAGACTGTTTATACTTATTGTGAAAAAATCTCTCCTTGGTTTTATTTAATTGAATGAAATGTTGTATGTTTGAATGTAATGATAATGATAATTATAATGATATCTTTATGTAAGTGTTTACAAAAGTTCATTTTGTAAGACTATACATCTAAAAGGAGGCTCTAGTACCCTGTTGGGGCACCTCTACTGTGGATACAAAGATTAAATACTGTTAAGCATGGAGGCCATGGTCCCACATGAAATCCTGTGGCACTTTTGAATGCAGATGTTGGAGCTGGAGCTGTCGAACCTGCACGCTAGTAGGTTGCTTGAGCTGACATATCAGCTGGTCCTGGTAATGAAGCACGCCCACTAGGCCTCCATACTTGAACCTGATCATTGTCATTGTCATTGTGTTTTTATATTAATTGTTTTTAAAATGACTGAAACTGGTCTGTTCACACTCAAGCTCTCCAGTGATGAGGCTGTGAGACACGTCCTGACAGGAGACAAAGTGGACCTGAAGGGGAGAGCCAGCACCTCGAGGTCCCAGGGCAAGGAAAACAGAGAGGTAAGACATGTCTTCAGAGATATTTAGGATAGCACAGAGAGGGAGACAGAGGAACATGTGCTCCTACTAATACAGACTTTTCTAAAATCTCCAGGCTCCATCAAACACATTAAACGGGGTTATGAGTCTTTTCTCATCTTATCCTTTAGTACTGGAATAATACATCTACACATTTCTTCAAGTACAGGAACAGGTTTAGGTTCAACTTGAGGCTCATTTTAAACAGAAACCAGAGTAAAGCTTGTTTTCTAGTAACCTGATGTTTCTTATTGTTTCTGCAGTACGTACTCTTTCTGCAGACCAGCTATTGTGGGGTTGGATGTTTGTTTAACAACACTGTTTGGTTAAATACCAAATTAATAAAGCTATCCGGAATTTAGCTATGTATTAACCTAACAAATGAAAGCTAAAGCATGTTTACATTACTGCTGACGCAGAAAGAAGTGCCCATTGTATTTTTTAGTGTACTACTGGCAAATGCTAAAAACAAATATATGTTTTATTCTCACATGTCCTGTCAGGGTCTGGATAGGTACAGGCCAGTCCTTTGCATGAGCATTGGGATTAACATAGTAAAAATAGTGCATTACAGGAACGATTTATTTTTCCTTGTAAACACATTACAGTCACTGATAAAAACAAATTAATTGCTTGCGTAACTCTGAGCGATATGAATATAAATCGAAAGCATTTACGAAAAATGTCCTTTATTGTCTGTTTTGTGTCTGTCTACATAATTTGTGCACATGGCTAGTGAAAAGAGAAAAGAGATCATTCACTTTGAAAATGATTGTTTCGAAACGATTTGAAACCTTGTACTCTAGTTCCATCTGGTGGCCACATTTGTGCAACTGCCTCAGGAAAACAAAAACTCTATTCTCTCTATACTCTACAAGCAATTACTCGAATTTGAATATGCATGTAGTTTTTTAATTAAATTAAGCATTTATAAAATATTATTGGATGCTACCCTTGTACTTTCTAATTGGTACAGAATAATAGTGTATTTAAAGATTTACTTAGAAGAAAAGTAATAAATATTATTATATATTAATATTAAATAATAAATATTACATTTTCCATCTACAGCATGTATCCACTGATGGTAAGAGTGTATCATGGTGTGTTTGATGTTTAGGAGAAGAGGGAGATTAAAGAAAGCCTTGTGAGCACAGAGCAGAAAGATCCGGACCAGCCTAATCATGTGGACAGCCGACGAAGTGAGAAGGAACGACACAGAGACAGAGAGAGACCAGAGAAAACCCGGGAAAGAGAAAGGACGAAAGACAGAGATCAGGATAACCACAAGAGCCGTGATCGGGATAAAGAAAGGACAAGAGACAAAGATAAAGATCGAGAAAAAGAGAAGGACCGGGACAGAGACCGAGACAAGCACCGGGACAGAGACAAGCACAGAGACAAGCACCGGGACCGAGACCGAGAAAAAGAGCGAGAAAAAGATCGTAACAGGACCAAGGAAAAAGAGCAGGAAAAAGAGAGAGAAAAAAACAAAGAGCGAGCTTTAGTTAAGGATGGAGACCAAACACGAGACAAAGACCATGAGAGGGACAAAAGAAAGGACAGAGACATGGAACGGGTACGAGAGCTCAAGAAGGAGATTGAAGAGAAGCCAAATGAGAAAGCAGAGAAAAAGGTTAGTTGTTGAAACATTATTTTAGCTGTATAAGAACAGACACAATAAAAATAAGAAAAATAAGAAGTCTTCACTTCAGACGAAGCTTGTGTTTTAAGTTAAAATGATATCACAATATGAATTCACGCTCATATTGTAAATGTAGTTCCTAACACCAGCTTCGTTTGTGTTAAGTTCCATCATGTCGTGTTTTTTACAGACCAGATCAGCAGATGAGGTCGACAGGCAGAGACCTTACCCTGAGGAGTTTCATAAAAATCACAAAACTGAGCCAGTGGAGGTGAGATTTTACATTTTCTCCTCAGTGTACTGAGATAAAAGGCCAATATAAGGCCATACAGAGTTAAGTCTCTAGCTTTATTTAATGGAGGTTTTAGTGAATACATTATTATCACAGATGCACCGATTGTTAATTATTTGGCTGTTGACAATTTCCGATTTAAAAAATACATAAACAGGCCGATTCTGATTTTCTTTTTGTATAATAACTATAAACTGCAGCATACCAAAACATTTTTGTTCGACTTTTTTTTTAATGGAGGCATCTTTATTGCTTAAGAAAGATAGCAGGAGCTTCTGGATTGTATCTGAATCTGTGCTTTCTCTAGGTCCCTTTGTAAGTTTTGTCAAATTCCACACATTCCGCTGGCTAACATTGTTTTACATGTCATGTTAAATTTGTTGTTGCTTCATTAGCTAAAGAAATTTCCATAATAAATTAGATAAATATCTGCTCTTTCGTTGGTATGCCTACTCCCTTACTGGTAAATCTTAATCTGTATTAGGAGAGACTAGAGTAAAGCCTAGAGTATCACTAAATACTCGGGGTGTAATGATGCACCGGGATGTTAAAATGGAACCATGTCCATCGTCGGGTAGAACGATGCTTCGTCTGTCTAACTGGATTCTAAATCCGTGATTTGCAATTTCATTTTTGAGTTTTCAATTATTCTATACAATTAGATAATTTTATTAAATATTTTTTATACATATAAGAAAAGTACGCACGGTTTTAAATTTGTATTCTTCGGAAATAAAAATTTATGGTTTCCCCCAGTCATTATATTATACATAGAAATTAGGATTACTGCTCCTGAAAAGTGTAAATCTACCCGAAAATAAAATAAGACAGTAAGACAGACAGATAAAGCCATTCGAAAACCCAATGACTTTTGATTAGTATGGCAATGACAGAATAAACATAAATGTTTAATAAATGAAATATAGTGCACAGGTCCTGCACTGAGAATACGGAATGTGGTCAAGAAAATTTCCATTGTTTACATTACAGAAATAAAAGGGAATGTCATTTTGTCAAATGTAAAATCGATAATCGTAAGAAAATTGTACGATGAACTCGGTATTGTGAATCGAATCGAATCGTGAGCAGAGTGTATCGTTACACCCCTACTCAATACATGCACATGTTCTTATCGTGAACAGGCATAATCAGCGGTTTTATACACAAACTGCTGAGGGACTGAGCTGTGTTTCAAGCTTCGTACACACATGAACCACATTTTGAATGAACCTTGATAAAAGCACTGTGCTGTTTGTCTGTGGCTGTGTTTATTCCTCTGTCTCAGTCATGGGCTGACAAAAATGTGACAGGCACAGAATTCGGTCGGTGCATCTCTAATATTTTCTTACTTTCTTTTTAACCAGCTCGGTTCCCTCGTTTTGAGTTATGAGTTCAGCCTGCATCCTTTCTTTATCACGGTTCAAATCTGAATTGCTACAGTGACCTTGGTTGCAAAAACATTTCTATAAATCCCTCTTTGTTCCTTTTGTATTTAAGACTGAAAGAGATGACCTAGAAGAGGTAAACTGGTATTAACTGCTTCATGTTTGCATGGCTGCTTGTCTTATAGTGCTTCATTCGTATTTTATATTGCTGTAGTACAGAGCAGATGTGCATAGAGGTGTTGGTGATAAAGCCTGGTAGATTCATCTTGACTATTAAGCGTAATAAACCGGGGCGTAACGATACATTGTGATGCAAAGATGTAACAGGGTGCACCAGTTTATTATGCCATTTAATACACAGGCATTTTTTGAAAGGTGTGAAACTGGACATAGTGCTGTTTGACCTATTGCATCTTGTTTTCCATCCTCAGTGATCTTTTTACTTAGGTTTTAGATTTAAGATATAATTTAGTTATTTAAATTTGGTAAAACTGTTGTAATAGCACTTTTTTGCAGTAACATTATTTAATACTCCTTCTCTTTTAATTGCAATTGTACTAAAGATCCTGTTTGGTGAATTGTTTATTCTGGAAAAGTACACACTCATTATTCAGAAATAAAGCAATATATTCACTAATAATATATTCCACTAATTATAAAATCTTATATATAATATAAATCATTAAAGATACAATTTTAAACCTCTGATTCAGATAGTAATTTTTAAACGCAGGAACTACAGTTTTTTTTTCGGGGGGGTTTGTATGATGTATTTTGTATTTTGCTTTGTTTACACAACACAAATACACAAATGTAAATTGATAATCGTGAGAAAATAGAATTGTGAATTCAGTGCTGTGAATCAAGTTGAATTGACTGGTGAGCTCAGTGTACCTTTACACCCCTAATAATGAATGAAAGGAAAGCAAAAGCGTTGTTGTGTTTACTGTCTAGTATTCTAGTGTGTGCAGTTTTGTGGCTTAGTAGGAAAAGCTAATCTAACTCTACATACCTTGCCGTTCCTTTCAGGTGTTTGACGAGACAAACAGCATCCTCTGTAGCCAGTAGCATTTAGTACAGTAGCAGTTTGTTTAAGCTTTGTGGCTGTCTGATTGTGTGCGCTCTCTTGCTTTTGTGTAGTAATTGTTACGCTAGTGTAGTTTAAGCTATTTTTGCAAAAGGAATGAAAAGAATACTGGTTATCGTTTTGGTAATTGCTGCTAATGTGGACTGTGTTTATTGAATGATTACAGACTAATCCATAAACTGTGTTGTGTGTTGCCATTTGGTTGGCTGTGGCCTGCTTTTTAAAAGTATTAAAGAGTTTAATCGGGGTTATTATGATAATATTGCTGCATTTAAACCAAAGTCATTTGACAGCAAAAAAAATCGTTTTGGTTAATGATAAAAGTGTACATTTTCGTGATGCAATTCCCAATCATAAATGTGGACGGCATTACCACTTTCCTTGCTTGCTAAATTTCCCATTTCTTTTAAGTCTCCCTTCCTTCTGTATTCAAACTCTTAAATTACAAAGAGTCACCTGGTCATGTCATCTCTTATTCTTAAACAGTTGCACCTAACAGTATAGAGGACGAAACGTGCAAAGCTATAAATAAATAAATGAATCCACAAAAAAAAACAAGAAATACACCTGTATAAATAAAGCATGTATTTACTTGTGCTATTTTATGTCCCCTGTTTTTATATATTCATTTGTTTTCCTTTTATGTCATTTATTTATTAATGTTTGTTTTTATTTATTTATTTAATATTTGTTTATTTATGTAATATTTATTTTCATGTATTTATTTAGTTAGTTTGTTACTTCTAGGTTTTTTTATTATTTATTTATTTATTTAATATTTATGTTAATGTATTTATTTAGTTAGTTTGTTACTTCTAGGTTTGTTCATTTATTTATTTAATAATTATTTTCATGTATTTATTTAGTTAGTTTGTTAATTCTAGGTTTGTTCATTTATTTATTTATTTAATAATTATTTTCATGTATTTATTTAGTTAGTTTGTTACTTCTAGGTTTGTTCATTTATTTATTTATTTAATATTTATTTTCATGTATTTATTTAGTTAGTTTGTTACTTCAAGGTTTGTTCATTTATTTATTTATTTAATATTTATTTTCATGTATTTATTTTGTTAGTTTGTTATTTCTAGGTTTGTTCATTTATTTATTTATTTGCTATGCTTTATTTCCATATAACAGGGGATATTTCCTATCGTACTACAAATTAACACAGTTGCTTCGATCTCCCTGTTCAGCTCGACAGTCCTGCCAGAATACCCCGACCCTCATCTGCCAAGGGACAGAGGCGCAGACCTAAAACAGGAGCTCCAGGTAACCCGTTGCTCATACACACAGGTTGCCAAGTGACCATTCCTTTTGAGATAACTTGACTGATCAACATAGAGCATTCTGTACAGTTATTAAATTGATGTTTATGGTTGCTTTTTCGCTGATTCTTTGTCAGATGAATCAGACAGTGATGGAGGTGAGTGCACTGCTACTTCACCCGATACGAAATTCAATGCAAAAATCAAGTGTTTATGGAACTCCGAGTGTTTTGTCCTTAATGACGTACAGTCTCGCTCTCAGTATGGAGTTTAAGCTTGAGTCTTCACTTTTAAATTCTTATAGAAATTAATTTGATATGTTCCAGGTGAGAACCATTTACAAGATAAGCAAGTCCATCTTGAGGAAGGAGATGCATCACACATGCCATCTCGTACATCTCACAGGTCAGTCATTAATAAAGCGTAACTAATCTTTAGGTCAGTAAGATAATGATAAAACACTTTCAGCTTTATTTTTGCAACATTTGAGCCATGTTTGAGACCTTATGACCTAACAATATTAATAAAAATAATAACAATAATAGTACAGCTACTTATACTTACTTATAATTAATAATTATAATAATAATCAAATTAAATTTATTTATGTTTTTAATACACCTTTAACTTTTGTATCAACAGAAATACAACAGTTATTATATTAACATAAAAACATTTTCAACAGTGTGTAATAAATTAATATAATATATGTTGGGGCTCTTAGGCTATTCAGATGTTTCACTCCTGTTGATGGGAGACATTAATTGGACCAAGTTGGAATCCCGTAAACAAGAACATAAAAATGTAAGCGGGACTGTGGTAGCCTAAGGTACTGGACTATGGACCAGAAGGTCCAGGGTTCAAATCCCACAGTTGGGTCCCTGAGCAGGGCTCTTAACCCACAATTACTTGGATTGTATTCACTAAGTCGCTTTGGATAAGGGCGTCTGCTTAATGACGTAACTGTAAATGTAAACATGGACAAAAAGTTCTTAAATACCTCCCGTACACAGGACTATGACTTCAAATATGACTAGATAAAGACTGACTTTACATTAACCTATAACAGACAGCAAATCTGCTCATATCCAGAGGGACTTACAAGGGATCTTACAGTCCACACTATAGTGGATTAAGGGCCTAACTCAGGGACCCAACAGTGGCAGACTTTCATTGGAGCCTGATCCCTGGCCCTTCTGGTCTACAGCCTGATCCTTTTGTGCACGTGTGTACGTTTCGGAGCATGAACTTTTCAGAAGAATCTGATATAGGTCACGTTAAGATGTAGTGTAAACAGCCTAATAAACAAACGAATTTGGTGAGGAAATTTAGAGCCACTTTTACCCGCTGTGTGAATGTAGGCTTAGGCGTATGACTGCCTCACTGCTTGCTTTTCACTTTACATAAAACTTTTTTTACACACACGAAACTTGTTGACTTTCAGTTCAGCCTTTTGGATACATTTAGTAATAACTTTACCTAAAAAGTGATTAGTCACGTTGTGGATACCGACAGTTAGGCCAGACTTTTATTGCTTGTTTCGCGGATCCGCCAACGATCATATTTGAAGAATACAAAAAAAATATATAATTTTTAAAAAATAATTGTTTCCGCGGATCCGCCGCAGTACTACTGGTTGAAATAAAAATAAATAAATAAATAAATAAATATTTTTTAGCTTTTTCCACCCTCGGTGGAGAGCCAACTGTATTGTTATGTACATTAATTATTTTTCCAGATTCACTTTAATTTAATTGTAGATTAACTACATTTTATTTTTAAATACATTCATTTTTATTTCTTCCTCCTTCCTTGTATTGATTCCACATAGTCCTCGAGAAATTGAAAAGTGCTGAAAAATAA
>JAUZSU010026653.1:0-10556 GCA_034780255.1 Parotocinclus maculicauda | reverse complement strand
AATAGGATTTGTTTCAGTACTTTAGGATTTGGTCCGAATAAGCGGCTGGTCCCATTAACCGGTGGTCCTATTAACCGAAATCGATTGTATTATATTATCTTAAAAGGCCTATCCCAAATTGAGCAAGCCTAGATTGACAGTGGGAAGGAAAAACTTCCTGAATAAAGATGGAAGAATCCTTGGGAGAGGACCAAGACTTAAAAAGTCCTCAGCAGTTAGTTATTGGAGGCACATCAACTCCTAATAACTAACTGATGGAGGGAGTTACTGCACTCTGGCGGTATCTGGGCATGGGTGGGACATGCACAGTTTAATGTCCTCTCTACTGGCAGAGGTCTTAAAAATTGCTATAAATTATCTACCATAAAAATCTATAAAAGTCGGCCCAAATACTTTACAGTACTGCCTGAAGTTACAGTGTACAGTATTGTACAGAACTCTAATTACCACTTGTCGCTTAGTCCTATGTGAGGTACTTGTGTAATGCTACACCTTATGCTTTGGCAGCGTATTACAATTGTTTAGTTATGTGAACTGGTTCATGTTCACTGAAGCCTTTTTTTCCATTGTTGTTGTAATACTGTCTATCAATGGGTTTTTATCTTCCATCAGGGCCATCATACTATCCTCTTAATTGTTACAGCTTTAACCTACAGAGCGTTCTAACAATTCATCACTGTATTTTTTGTCGTCGTGATTTTCTTTAATTTCATAAAAGGTTATTCGTGTGTATAACAGCATTGTTTTTATGTGTATCTCTGACGCATTAGGCCAGACTTTTTTTTATTGCTTGTTTCGCGGATCTGCCGACAATCATATTTGAAGAATGCAAAAAATATATATATTTTTTGTATTTCTCTGATCCGCCGCAGCACCAATGGTTGAAATTCGAAAAAAATAATAATAATTGATTTATCTTTTTCCACCCTCCAATGTAAAGCCAACCGTTTTCTTCTGTTCATTTTATTTTTTCCAGATTCACTTAAATTTAATTGTAGGTTAAATAAATTGTATTTTAAAATACAAATTTATTTTTATTTTTTTCCTCCTTCCTTGTATTGATTCCACATAGTCCTCGAGAAATTAAAGAGTGCTGAAAAATAAAGATTTGATTCTTAAGTAGGGACATCCGAGAAACAAGCAATAGAAAACATCTGGCCTTATGTATCGTCTGCACAGTTTTCTTGTGAAAATACCCTTTATATTTATATTACAGAAGCATAAAAATACTTGATGACTCGAATAAGCCTTTTTTACTGAACGTAATGCGTTAAATTGTGAATATCTGTACAGATACAGATTACAAATCCATTGTATTAAATTTCATTTCAGTCATACATTTCTGTTCTTTGATGGACAAAACATATTTAAAAAGAGGCATAGTTATGTAATACTAATACATATTTTTAATAAGACAATATTAGAAGCTGTTTGGAAGTACTTTATATTTTTATATTTACTATATAATAATTTTAGATTTTGACCAAACCACTATTGTAGTCTTTTGTTGTTTGTCAGATTGCTTATATCTTTTACATACATGTCACAAGCAAGTTACAATTAGAAACAATATGATACAAGTTACAATATGAATACATTTTATACATTCAATGTTTTTATTAGAAGAATTACTGTTAGCGCCGTTTCTAGGGTCTCTTCTAAGATGTAAGCTCACCTTGAAGCTACAAGATGAGTGATTAAGATACTTTACTTCTGTGAGCTCTGACCACATTTTATGGAAAATAAACTAATGAGTGAACTAACTTTTTTGCATACATATTTTTTGCATTTTTATGTTACAGGCAGCGTGGGAGAAGCAGGTAGCAGAAGAAGGAACGCCTCTCAGCAAGTACTATAACCAGTGGAAGAAGTTAAGGGAGAAGGAGATTCAGCTGGAGATCTCTGGAAAAGAGAGGGTACGTACCACTAAAGCAATGCACAACTGGTCTTTATATACAAATAAAGTTTATTATGTCATTAAAGCAGTGAATGTTAGGGTCTGGGATATTTTTAATGGTTAGAGAACAGTAAGTTCAGTAACTAATCAACAGGTTGGATGTGCAGGAGTGAAAACTTGTACAATGGACAGATTTTGTTATGGCCAGACGGCTGGGTCACAACATTTCCTGTACAATAACAAGACGTTGGGTGCTCTCAGACAGAAGAGCTAGGTACCTACCAGCAGGTGTCTGAGAAGGGACAAACTGGATCACAGGGTTGCTGCCCAAGGCTCATCAATGCACATAAGCAATGAATATATTCCCCTTCCTTCCAAATTGACAGAGGCGCTACAGTGGTACACATTACAGAAATATTTAATGCTGGTCACGAGAGGAAATGTCATAACGCACAGTACAGCTCCCCCTGCAGAATATGGGTTTGTGTAATCACAGAATGATCAGATTACTCACCATGCTAACTCGTATCAACCGTCAAAAGCAAATACCATGGCAACGCGACTGTCAGAATTAGAACTTGGAACAATTAAAGATTTCGTCTGGTCCAAAGTGTGCTGTTTTGTTTTCCATCAACTGGAGGACCAGGTAGTGGCACCAGGATGCACTATGAGAAGAAGACAAGCCAGTGAGGGAGTATAATGCTCTTAGTAATGTTCTGCTGGAAAACCCAGGGTCCAGACCTTCATATGGACGTTAATTTGAAGCGTAACACTTTACTAAACTTGCCGGTTTTCATGTTGACTGACTGGTGTGTACCGTTTGCTGTACAGCAAACATTTAGTGTTTGTGTATTAATTCGGTTTGATTTGTGAACACTTTCATTTTGCAAAACATAAAAATATTAATTTGGTTCCAGGAAACATTCACCAATACGTTTATTTTAGCATCCAAATATAGCAGCGGTTCAATGTATCCTGAGAGCCCGATCCCTGTCTCTCCGTGTGTATGCATACGTGTGTGCGAGAGGGAGAGCAAGCGTGCTGAAGCTGGAGTATGTCCATAGGGCGATAATGGAGATGACACCAGGCGGAGTGTTGGCGTCAGGGAAGCGGCAGATTGGCGGAGGAGGCTAGGACGGGGAGAGAGAGGGATGCAGGAAGAGTTTGAGTGCTCAGGGCTGCAGCCCAGGCTTTGATCCAGAGCCCCCACACCCGGATCTGATTACGCCCTCCTCCCCCTCCTCCTAATGCCACTGGAGCCGCTTGCCGCCACCTCCATCATAACACCTCTAAAAAACCTACGCACACACATACACACACGGACTGAGGCGTGCTCTCGTATTTCGTTTTTTTTCATAGGTAACGTTAGTAGTTCCTAACAAAAATTCATTCAAACTTGAACCAGGGGAAACTGTCCTTATTTTCCAGATGGATTTTAAATATCTCCACCCAACTTCTTTATCACAATAGACTAGTTGTATTCTGTGTATAAAATGGTACTATTACTATTCTGTGTTCAAGTGTAGCTTTGCACTAAGCTTGGATAGTAAATTATAAGTAAAAGTAGTCAAATAATTTAAAGATTGTTCTGTATAAAACAGATAATTTATATATGGAATGTGTATTTGAAAAGGAAACCAGTTCACCGGCTTGAAATGCAGTGTCTGAAAAAGAAAATTAATAAGCAGTTTATTGCAGCCAAACATTTTAGGTACAGAACCCTTATTATTATATTATAAGCTTAATATTTTAGCTGCAAGTTAATACAAAATAATAGAGTTAATGTCAGTTATTCATGCATATCACACATTCATTCATATCAGCATCTAATCAGATCACTAGAGTCTAGTCTAGAATTATTCAGCTTTACTATCTGTTAACCTTTGCTTGAGATTTATTTTCTTCTTTTTTTACCTTAAAATCTGACATGTAAAAAATGTACACCATCTCATTATCAGATCAAATAATCATGGTCATGCTATGCTGGCTTTCTTCCTAATAAACAGTCATTGTTGGCATGTTTTTCAATTAAGCCTGTTGCACACTTGAATCATTGGTAGCTGTGGTAAATATAGGTAAAAGCAGTTACAAAAAGATGATTTTCTGGTAAAATTAAAGATATAACCTTTAGTTGCATGAAATTTATTCTGAGATTTTTTTTTTATATTTTAGCAAAAAATACATCTATTATAGGCACATTTAGAAATAACAAATGAAATGTAATTAAACTTGCATGTTATCTGACTGTTTAGAGAAGTGGCCATCCATGACTTCTTAAATTACTGGGGTATAAATATGAGGTGGGCAGCACAGTGGCTTGTCGTGTAGCCCCGCTGCCTCCACGGGTTCAATCCCAGGGTGGAACGGCCTGGGCTATGTGGGTTTACTCGGAGTACTACGATTCCCACATTTCAAAGACATGCATGTTTGGTTAATCGGTGTCTCTAAAAAGTGGCCCTTAGCGTGTGATTGTGTGCGTCTACAATGGATTGTATCCCTATCTAGGGTTGTTCCTGCCCTTACTCTCAGAGTTGCTGAGTGGGCACCGGCTGGCCTACAGCCCTGTGTGGATTAAGCAGAAGATAAGGTTGGGCTATGGCTGTAAAAAGCTACATGCATAATTTCACTGTTAGGGCAGTATAGTTTCCTAACTATCTTTGTCAAATACAATATCGGTTATGGTTGAAGTGGAAACTTAATGTGGGGAGCTGTGTTGTTTAACATGTAGATAGATTTGGCATGACTATTGCGAGTTATGCAGCCCCCCCTAATTACTTTTTTGTGTGTTCACTTTTTTGTAGATGGAAGAATTGAACTTCCCTGAAATCAAGCGCAGGAAGGTCCAAGAAAAGAATGAGGACAAGAAGGAGTTTGCTGGTCTCTTCGAGTCGGACAGCGATTCAGACAGTGGTGACCTCATGCGCAAGCTTAAAGGTAATAGTTTTATATTTTGATGTTACGTGATATACCTCAGTTCATGACCAGCAGTTAAGGAATCACCAAAACTTAGAGCATTGGGTGTGATGGAGGAACAATCTTACATCACCTGATGGTTAAGGGCAAGACTGCAGCATTTTCATACTATCACTTTGGGCACCAATTGCAGACTCCCTGATAACACAAATCTGAGCTAAAATTAAAAAGGCATTAGGGTTTGTATCGAGAGCTGTTGATTGGGTCCTTAATGCAGTCGCACTACTGTACCCTGTTGTGTGTGTGTGTGTATATTGTGCTTTTCTTTGAGATACTTGGGTTTTTTCAGCTTGCACTGAATAGTTTGCACTGTTGGAAAAGGTCAACCATTTATTTTCCATTTAATAGAGTATTTTGGTTCAGGTATGTACCCAAAGGAGAAGCAGTTTGAAAAGACGTGGTGGTCGGTTTCATTTGTTTCTGAGGAGGCACAGTTTGGCCCTATTCTTCCTTAATTGACAGCATTTTGTGATCAACTAAGTAGGTGGGAGCAACAAATATCTTGTTCAAGCTTGGTTCCTAGTGCAAAACATTAATCTAGTGAGTAAAAGATGATATGGGCCGACTGAAAGCAGTGACACAAAGTTGGTTGTTGTAACTTCCACTATAGAATGTCTTTAAATGTAACTTCTTGTTGTAACAATGGTGACTCTAGGCTAATTAATAAGAAGCATATATAGTCACATAAGATAACTTGCATTTAGTCATTCAGCAGACACCTTATCCAGAGTAAATTACAACTTATACAGTTTTACAATCCATGGATTGTTTCATTTCTTTTTTTCTACACAAGTGGCTTTCCTTTCTCTTCAGAGCTGTACTTTCAGCCATAAGTTTATCTAATGAGTATGTTATATTCATTTAACATGAACCACTTATGGTATATTTTAAATGAATAAACAAACAACTTTAATTCTGTTATTTGTACGCTAATGTGCAGCACAATTAAATTTTTCTGGCATGTCCCAGCTTGTTACCAGCTGAGCCAGAGTTAGCTTTAATTGGTGCCCCTGGAGTAAAAAGGGATAAGGGCCTTAAGATCCCACCAGTGGCATCATGGTGGAGTCTAAAACAACTATGAATATAGCTTAATATGAATTAAAATTGGGTTTTTTTTTTCAGATACACCGCTCACCAAAGTATTTCAAAATTAATATGAAGTGATTAAAAAAAGAAGCATTTATCTTTTTTATTAAACAAGAACATCAGAAAAGCAAGTCAAAAAAAGTTGTTCTCTAATGCAAAATAGACGCAAAAACAACTTTTATTTAAATGCTGAAAATGCACTTTATAAAAGGCTGAAAGTGCTAGAGTATCTGAACATTCCTTGATCTTGAAGGTGCTCGAGCTTTGCTTGAATACGCAGCTTGGGGACCCATAGAACGTCTTGAAGCTGTTTAAACAGCACTTGGAACATCCCAAAGCGTGATAGGCAGACTGTGGAATCGCTTTCAAGAAACTGGAACAGTACGGAGATTACTAGGGTAGGGTCATACATCTGCCACAACAGCAAGAGAGGGCCGCCTTACTGGCAAGAAGGAGCAAGCTCAGTGATGCAACAGAGTTGTGGGAATAGTGGGTGACGGATATGCACACAGACCATATGAAATCGTCTTTATTGCGTTAGGGACCACATGCCTGGCGACCAATGGTATGAATTCAATGATCTGCAGCACATCATAGAACCCATAGAAGGTGGGCTGATGAGCTTCATCTATAGAAGTGTGAGTGGTCAACTGTCCTTTTCTCTGTTGAGTTACTGACAGTCATCGTCTGGTGTGAACATAGGAGAATCCATGTTTCATGTGAGAAAGGAACTCCTTAGTCTTGGAATCAGCATTGGTTGTTGTACTGAGCTCCACGTGATCAGAAATGGATCACTGACTGCTGTCAGATACCGAGATGATGTCCGGCACTGTATAGTGGTTCCCTATGCTGGAGCAGATGGAAACAACTTTCTTTTCATGAACGGTAATGCAAGGCCCCACCATGCTTATCTCCTCATCAAGGCAGGAATCAAACGCATGGACAGTCCTTCATACTTTCCAGACCTGAATCCCATTGAACCTGCTTGGGATGTCCTGGAAAGACGTCTGGCAAACCATCCAGTGCCTCCCACAACACTTCTTGAGCTGGAAGTTACCCTCGAGCAAGAGTGGCAGACGATCTCACAAGAAATACTGCACAATCTGGTCCTGCCCTTGCAGAAATAGAGAATTTATACGCTCATAGAGAATTTAGTGTTTACATTTATTTTTAAAAAGGACATATGTAACACTTTTAATCTCAAGGAATTCTCACTGGCTGGAAAATGGTGGAAATACAGGAGTCCCATGATCAACGTGAATATTTTCCATCGTTTCAGTATGCACCCTGCTAGTTAAATGCTCATAAATGGTGCATAGTAGTAATAGTTATAGTAGTGATTAAGACAGTCCTGTATGCCCTTTCCACTTCCTTCCCTCTAAGTTACTGAAGCAAATCCGGATCTCTGTAATGGGTCATGTGTCGGGCAAACACCATCCTGCCAAATTCTGCAACTTCTGATCCAACAACCCTATAAAAATTAAGACAGGCAGTGGTATTGGCAAGGGAGGATTTTTAAACATCTGTAATTTATTGGGCAGCGTCTCCTCAAAAGCCTGAACTACTGTCTAAAACTGCTTTTTTTTCTCACCTATTGCACAGTTCACAGGAAGCTTTTTTCTTTTTACAGCCTTGGATCCCAGTAGGGGTTTGAAATTCAAAACAGTTGACTAGGAAGATCTTGGCTGCCGCTTGGTTACGAGGCTTAAATACCTCCAAAATCAATGTATAGGTAATAGATAGGTTGCACAGCTCTTATGGGTTTTCGACGCTGATTTTGGGTTGGGCCACCCTGCTCTTATCAGGACGTTAACACCTACCTGGATCCAATAAGTGGTGGTGGAAATGAAAAGGCAAGAATCAGGCTGTGTCAGAAAACTGTGCAGTGGGGCTTCTGACAGCAATTAAAGTGTGTGGGGGCTCCTGGAGTGAGAGGCTGGCACCAGTGCCCAAAACTCCATAGGGTTCTTGATGTGATGGTTAGAGGAAACCAGGGAGGAGAAGAATTGAATCTGGATAGTATGTGAAATGGAATGTAATTCACGAGAATCCATGTTATTATACTGTTTTAATATTTGCGATTCCTCCCGTAAGCTACACTGTACAGCTAAAAGTTTGTGGACAAAAATAACATGACACGTAACATCTTGGGTATTAGCAAAAAGTGCTGCTACAACAGCTTCTACAGTTCTGGGAAGAATTTCCACTATATTCTGAGACTGTGATCCCTGTATGCCTGTGACTGTTTTCTGCCTATATTCTACATATCGATACGGAGTTCTATTTTCTCACGATTTTTCTTTTTTTTTCCTGATTTCGAGTGCACATTGTTGCAGAAGTATTTAAACAAATGAAAAGAAATGATTAGAATCAGAGGTTTAATGTAAACAAAGTGCTGTACTGTAGCTCCGCTTAAATAATTAAATAATTTCTGGTTGTATCTTAAATAACCAGGTAAATACATTTTTTTTTTTTTTTTCGAAAAGTAACAATTCAAAATTGTGTACTTTTGTTCTTCTGCAAGTCTCAGTGAGATTGGGATATGTGCCCTCTGGTATCCAGAAAATACAATTTCATTAGATGGTGTCGCGTGGTCCGATTTTTGCATTGTGGTGCTTCTTGTCACAATTCATTGTTACACCCCAAGTTATTACATTGGGCATCTCTGCTTTTGGCCATGCTGCTACTTATGTTGAGTAATGTAGTTGTATGTTACAAGCATGGGCTTAGGGGTCTGGTTGTGGACAGATAAAGTATTCTGCAGCAAGATTTTTATTTTTAAGGACGATCCTTGTGTGCGTTTTCCACAGTCTGTTTACTCACGTTGAGTTCTATTTTCTCTTGGGCTATTTTGTCTTATTCCCTCTTCAAAAGTGGCTTCTAATGCCTTTGTATGGTTCAGTGGGTGCTTCAAATGGGTGGGGTGAGGCTATACTTTAGAAACGTCTGAAATAGAAGCTTCTAAAGTCACTGTCTCCATTTGCTAGTCAAAATGTTTGCATGTGGGAGGGAGCTTCATCTTGCTGCTGTAAAGCTTTCACGCATGTATACTGATGAACCAAAACATTATGAATACTCGCAGATCTTAATTACCTTAATTATCTCATGACAACTGTGTCAAAGCCTGGAAAGAGCTAATTAAACAGTTGATTCTTGTAGTCAATGTTTTGTCGGCATAAAAAATGAGCAGGTGTAAAAACTTAGGCATCACACATCCAATAATTATGGTCAGACAACTGGTTCAGAGCAAGGCTTGTGGAGTGTTCTTGTACAGCAGTGGTAAGGACCTACTGACAGCGATTCGAGGAGGGATAAACCAACTGGCCACAGGGTGTTGAGCACCCAAGACACTCTAATGTGCAAGGTCTTTTGGGTTAATTAATTAAATTAAATTTGGTGTCGTTTGCATTTTATCAATTTCAGTTCTTCATCTTATCGATTCAATTTTTTTCCAAAATGGTAAAAAAATGTGTATTCTTATACATTACAACTTCAAAAGTAAACACTTTACATTAAGATCCTCAACTTGATTAACTTGGAACATTAACTTGTTCCTTCCCATTTAAACCTATACATATAAAAGTAAATCAATTAAAGTTAAATAAATCCAAATAAACAAAGTAATTGTTGTTGCAAGCCCCTACAATTAGCATTTAAGTGTCAGTCATTCAAGGTCCACTGAGTCCAACATTATTCCTATAAGTAACAGGCATTGTATACAAAAAAGACATGTTTCACTTAACTAGACATAAGAAACAGAACAGCAAGCAGCACCCAAATTATAAATTTAATGAAAATTGTGACATATAGCTGAGAAAATACATCTGCTGTCTTGTATCTTTATTTTATTTTTTGTTATATGTTACAATTAGGCCTGTGACCATAACTATATTATCGCAATTCTGTGGTCACCGCAGTTTTTTTTGGTATAATGGATAGTTCTGTCTCTGACCTGACAGACTTAGTCACATGAATTAACAATTAGAGCGCACTGAGTTGTTTTGTTGAAGGTTAGAGTATGATTTTGACCAAATATTTCCCAGCGCTCAAAAAAGTTCATATTGAGCTCTTGTCAGCAAATGGACATTGGCAGAAGAATATTTGATTTTAAATCCATAGCTGCCAATGTTAAAAGCAATAAGCACAGGTGGCTGTGTATTGTCATGAGTAGATCACAGGTTTGGAGAGGATTTAACTTGGATTTGCTAAATTGATGTAAATCACGGCCTGCCTCTTGGATTATTCATTCATTGCTTATGAAGTTTACATGAGTGCATGTGGTGTGTGAAATAAAATAGTTGATTCCGGTTAATTGGACCAAAGTACCGAATCAAATCCTATTAAATACGTGTAATGTTATTCCGCTTAATCGGACCAAAAGCATGTACAGTATGTAATATCCGTATGTAAAATCCCAAGAAACTCTTCGTCTCTGGCATCACTACACTACAATGTTCAATAAACATTTAATATGTTACACAGCATGTCCCGTCTTGTAACATAGGGCATGTTCGTTTAATCGGACCAGCCGGTTATTAGGACCAAAACTATCACGTCCCTATGTGGTCCCATTAACCGGAATCGACTGTATTTAAAAACC
>JAUZSU010026642.1:0-10556 GCA_034780255.1 Parotocinclus maculicauda | reverse complement strand
AGATTAATTTAATACAATTTGGAATAAGGCTGTAACAAAATGTGGAAAAAGTGAAGCGCTGTGAATACTTTCCGGATGCACTGTACAGCATGCTGCTAATGTAACTGATAAAAATATCTCATAACCCAAATACTTACAAATGCAGGCAGCAGCAAGGAGCCTAGAGGCCGAGTATGGTGGCTCACAAGTGGGAAAGAGAGGCTGCACCAGGTAATTGGCAAATGTGATGGCAATGACAGCTTGGCTGGTGGGCTCGATGATGAGAAGTGAAGTCCAGAGCCGAATGAATGCAACAAAGCCACCAAATGACTCCAATATATATGCATAGCTGGCACCAGACTTGGTGATGGTGGTACCCAGCTCAGCATAGCACAGGGCACCAATCACAGAGAAGACGCCACCAATGGCCCAGATAACCAGTGATAGGCCAAATGAAGTGCTATAGATCAGTACACCCTTTGGAGAAACAAAGATGCCCGAGCCTATCATGTTGCCCACAATTAGGCTGATGCCATTCAACAGTGAGATCTCTTTCTTTAGCTGCATGGGACTAGAGTCCTCAAGACCGTCTGCATTCTGTCTGTTTAAACTTCGAGCCTCAGTGCGATTCTCCATTCTGCCTAGGAGATGGAGGAAGAGAGAGGCTACAGTCCGTCAATCTGTAAAAATTGAGGGTGTTAGAACAAAAACTTCAAACACGTGAAGAATTTCAGCTAAGAAATTACAATAATGTTTGCTTAATGTTGCATCAGCATCAATGGCTATTCAAAATAGTAGCAGGGTTATATCAATACTAATCACACTGACACTGGGCCAATTTACAATGACCAATGAACCTAATGTCTTTGAATGTGGGAGGAAACCAAAGAACACAATAATTTGAACGATTCAAGCAGAGGTCTTTGTTCCCAAGTCCTGAGCACAATAAACCAATAAAAATGTTGTAGAATAACCAGATGTACTGTTGAATGTCCTCTAGGGGAAGCAGTGAGGAAAAGAAGAAGAATTCAGGTGACAATTTTATCTCAAGAAAAGCAAGGGAGTTTGAAAGAAGTTTGAAGCCAATGCATATAATTGCATGCATTATAAAGCTATATACATTATGAAAATGTGTGCTGTTTTTGGGCAAGCATTAACTGTCGGCGTTATTTTAATTTGCCATTCTCTCCCTAGGCATTGTATACACTTAGACCTTATTATTTCACATTTTACCGTTTCTTTTCTGGCAGACTCTACTGCTCACAAAGATTATGGGACTCTTCAAAATGAAATATCCCTTAATGAAAACCACCTAATTTTTGTGAGTAATGTATATAATGGCTAATTTCACACATTGCCTGTAACATGTACATTATGTAGGAAAACCTAGCCTTATGGATTTTTGTGGCTACATTTTTGCCTATTGTAGGTTATGAATGAATCACTAAGCATTTGAAGTTTATTAAATCAACCTATCAACAAATATGGGAGCAATTCCATTCCAGTATCTGATGAATTCCAACACAGGCACACCTAATTCTACTAATAGAGGTACTGATTAAGTGATCACCAGAGTCTGAATGTCCTCTCTGTGCCTGCGTGGGTTTACTCCAGGTACTCCGGATTCCTCAAACTGTCCAAAGACATGCGTGTTAGGTTATTTGATCACTCTAAATTGGCATCATCCTACTGTCTAGGTTCAACTTGGCAGTATCCCTGCCCACATGCATAAAATGACAGTCATTTAATGTGTGGAAGCCATCAGTAGTATCCCTATACCACTGTTACACTGACAATAATAATAATTATTATAATAATAGATCGCCTAAAGCAGATGTTATTTACATTTATGCCATTTAGCAGATGCCCTTATCCTGAGTAATTTACAATTGATACAATAGTACAATCACATAGTCCAGGACCTTAACCACTAGGCCACCACAGTCCTACAGTATTTACTGCGAAAAAGCTCAAAGCACATTAAAGTTGTGATTAAAATTATTTGATTATTGTGTTCCTATAAGTTCCTCTCAACTATCCGAAGTTAAAACATTAGTACTGCTTTGATAAGAAAGTTTTTATTAAAAAAATTGTAATAAAAGATTTTATTTAATATATATATATATATGTTAGTAACTTAGTAAAAAAAATGCACATTGATTTGCGTTTGAGGTTGATGGGTAATGTCAACTCTAAAATTACTGGCAACCTTGGTGAATACAATAATTGCAATGTCTTTGGTTAATTAGCAGTTACTGGTTAGTGTCAGTTACTGAAATCCTGAGAAAGTGTCATTAACAAAATATCCCAATTGATACTTTAACTTTAAAAAAAACCAATAAAAAGACGTAGCTATAAAATCCCATGCCTTGATCCACAACTTAATAGGTTAGTGGGGTATAAATACGAGGTAACAGAGGCCACTCTCCAGTTTTTATTGAAGATACAGTAAGGGACGTGGGAGAAATTCATGTTAAAAGCTTTAGTGTCACTGCACCCGTTGTTTTAGATCATTGCTCTGGAATTTTCATCCACCACCCAGCTATAACTTATAGGCAAAGTCATTTAAAGTCTGGCATCTGTCAAGCTTAGGGGCCATGTATGCTAACAGGTTTCCCAGGGCGTATGGAGCCTAGATCCAGTTCAACAACTAATGAGCAACATTGTCTTTGAAGTTAAATGAAAACATTATGTTGGCTTTGTAACCCAAGCAAATTACACAATTTTCTGCAACTTACCCACAATCCTTATTCCTCCACTCCTGTGCAATGTGCCCTATTTTAAGCTGGTTAATTACAGGGTTATTTTCAACTTTTTAATTATGCCAGAGCTTAATTATCTATATCTGTAGGGTCCTTTTAGGTCTGGAGCTATTTTTTATTTATTTTAAACAGCTATTGTCTGATTTAAAAGAGTCAGCAAACCATGATAAATAAAATAAATGGTATATGAGAGTCTCTTCATTTATCTGTACAGTAACATACCTATGATGATGAATGAATAAATAAATGACTAAGGCTTTAGTTTATAGTGTGGAAAATCAGATCAATTTGGTACACTGCTGATTTTGCAAGTTTTCTCACTTACAAAGAATGGAGAGATATGTAACTTTATCATAGGTGCACTTCAACTGTGAGAGACAAAATCTACAATAAATATTTTTTTTACTGATTTATAAATAATAAATTTACATTTTATTGTATGCAATAAGTATTTGATCACCTACCAATCAGCAAGAATTCTGGCTCTCACGGGTCTGTTAGTTTTGTTTTAAGAAACCCTCCTATTCTGCACTCATTACCTGTATTAATTACACCTGTTTGAACTCGTTACCTGTATAAAAGACACCCGTCCACACACTCAATCACTCACACTCCAACTTCTCCAAGACCAACAGGGACAAAATTGTACTGGTAGTACAATTTGTTTTTGTTTTTTTTTAAATAACACTTTACACAAGTTGCAAGCCATCTGAGATTAATCCTGCCATTTGCAGCAGCGGGCTCTACTTACTGAGACACCCAGAGTGCACATTTATAAGTTAATGACCACTTAATCCCTCATATGAATTTATACAATGTAAAAAAAAAAAGTAGTAGTAGTAGTAAACATCTTAATTGTAATTAAGAATTTCTAGACATTTACTTAAGTATTTGTTTTGTATACTGTATGCTTCCCTAGAAAGTGTATATTCCAAAAATGTACTTTCCTAGAAAACTGTATCACACACATCTCTATGCATGCCATATAAAGCCATGACGCAGACGTGTTAACGGTACCCTGGAAACCCTTGATCACCTATGTAGTTTTGACCTTGCACTTGCTCAAATGTGTGAGTGTGAGGCTATTGACTCATACCCCTGAGGCACACAGTTGTTTGTGTGTTATTTTAGTGCGCAGCTGTATCCCATTTCTGCATTTTGAGTCTAAAGTTTAAACAGAATAAATCTATTTGAATATACACACTTTTCAGAACAATTTACTTCCTTAACATTTCATTACATCGAATATAAAATATCATATTACCCCTCAGTTAACCTTAAAGAAATATACTGCTCACAGATATTAGGGGACATTTCATTTTTGTGAGCAGTATACTTGGCATGTTTAAATTTGGTTGAAGCTGAGAAACCTGATCATTTGGAGCATCTTTAAAAGAGTATACTCCATAATCATGTTTTCCCTTTTTGTTCCCTTAAAAATAGAGAAGAAACCTAATGTCTTATTTACAAACGGCCTACTACAGAGTTATTTTAATTTGACCCTGGAAATCTGGGCAGAATAAACTGAACGTTTACATAGTTTATTATCGTTTTTCGGCAACATGGCAACCCACACCAAGTTAAACTGGCAACCTTTTTAACAGATGCACAAAATAGCGAAGACCATGAAGGATAAAGTTAACGTTTACGAACAAGAAAACATACTAAGCCTTTCAAACACTAACTAAGATAAGTAATTTATGCTTATTACAAACAAATTAACTGTGCTGTGTGAGCATTAACGGAGAGAGGTTGTCAATAAGCGAGAAACAGCATGTTTTGTCCTGAAGAGGTGTCGGATATAAAATCATAAAACGCCTTCTGGTTATTACGTTGTATCGTGTCAGAAGAGCAGTAGATGTTTTCCCACTGTCTAAATCTCAAAGCAAATTTTATTAAAGCATTATTTCTGAACAGCAAAATATTGTAACATGCTGGTCTGCAGCACAAATATGAGACTTGGTTTTTTTTTACACAGTGCATGAGATCGCATCCTGTTTTGAAGACAAGCAACAAAGAATAACAAATCTATTTATCCGGACGTGTTATACAGTGATACAAAAATAATTACATTTTCTCCAAAAACCACTGCACGTGCTAGGCTAACGTTACTGACGTGACGCGTTGTTCAAAACGGCAGATGCAGTGAATATAGCAGTAAGTGTCAATTCGTTGCTTTTACGTTCCAATTAACTTCTCGTTTTCGTTCTTAAACCCAAGTCTAACTATCTTTTATTTCTGAAAATATCTTACCTTTGCACGTCGTCTGTTATCTGCTTGAACTGAATAGCAATACGCACAACACCCACAGCATCTTATTGCCTAAAATCCGAACAGCGATGGCAAACTGCAAAGACGTCACGTGACACTGGCACTCGCTGTTTACGTGTTACTCCCTTTAAGGTAAGGAGATCCTCGAATCAAAACACACGTGTGTATATATATGTGTATGTATATATGAGAACCCTCCTTGTTTCTATACTCATTGTCCATTTGATCAGTTCCACTTACCATATAAAAGCATTTTGTAGTTCTACTATTACAGACTGTAGTTCTTAACATTCCTTGTTATTCCCCTTTACTCTGTTACCAGTCAACATCCAAATAGTACTTGATATGTGAAAAACAGAGTAAAGGGGAATAACAAAGTATGTAGTGAAACAGATGGACTACAGTATGTAATATTTCATTTAGAGATATTTTCAAATTCAGTGAAATATCCCGGGCAGCACAGTGACTCGGTGGGTAGCACTGCTACCTCACAGCAAAAAGGTCAGGTTGGAGCGGCATTGATCCTTTCTGTGTTTGCATGTCTTCCCTGTGTCTGTGTAGGTTTACTCTGGGTACTCTGGTTTTCTCCCACAGTCCAAAGACGTGTGTTAGGTTAATCGGTGTCTCTAAAGTGACCCTTACTGTTTCACTGTGTCCCTACGATGGATTGGCGCCCCGTCTAGGGTTGTTCCTGCTCTTGCGCCCAGACTGGCCGGGCACTGGCTGGCCCGTGACCCTGTGTGGATTAAGTGAATATAATGGATGGATTGATAAAATATCCCCTAATTTTTGTGAGTACGCTGATCTAAAAAAATGCTTCTATAACGTATGTTTAACTGATAAAATGGACAATAAGTGTAGAAACAAGGAAGTGTACCTTATACAGTCATCAGTGTGTGTTTATCATCCACCTGCTTTAATCAGATTGTTATAATAAATATTTCAACGTATGCGAAGTAACCCAAAGATTGACTAGTAAGACAGAACATAATCAGATTTTGTTGCTTAAAATGTTCTAGTGTGGTACATTGTTGTTTTGCAGAGGAAAAAATTACCACCAAACTAACTTACTAAAAAAAAAAAAAAAAAAGTATTTTATCAAAGACAATTCTTGTTTTTTTTATTTCTAACTCAGGGTTTAGATAAGGAAATTCACCCAACCTCAGTTTTTCAGCAAACAATTAGGATAGGCTACTGTGCGTTATTTAAACCTATAGCATGGTATACGATATTTTATCGTATATTGTTAAATTCTGTTATTTTATTGGGTAAAAAACTTTGTTAGTTTTGTTGTTTTGTTCAAGCGGTTTGGGTTTATAAAAGGAACTACATAAATAGTTATATCAATATATTTTGTTGTTGTTATCATCATGAAAGCTGATATGCTTTTTTGAGCATATTATCAGTGCTTTAAGCCAACCGCACTGACAAAACCAACTGCATGTTTCACTTTAAAGAGTGTAATTATTCCTTTTTACCTGATTGAAATGCAGCTCCTTTTGAACTAATTAGTCACTTTACTTATTATGGGGTAATATTTGAACGGTGGTTTTTGAGTCTTTAGCTACTCATATTTTGTCTGCGATCACTTGTATCATAATTAATATAGTGTATGGTGAAAATGTCTTTAAATATTGTGATCTATGATTTTTAACCCTAATATAGCATCATAGTATTTCTATTAGGAGTTGCATCATTTACCACACAAATTGTCTTAGAGTAACAAGAATAGTTTTATTAAGCATCACCTCAGTCTCTGTTTATCATAAAACACAATCAGAAAGAAGAACAATCGCATGACAAACACATATTCTAATCTAAGGCAATTAATTAAGAGCTGCTGATTTACATGATCAAATCAGGAATCTTTTACTTTTAAATGTGCTCAAGCAGTTCTTTAGCATAGCATTCAATGTTCACTGTTTTCTTGAACTTTTCCATTTTGGCTTGATCAGTGTCATGATTATCTTAATTTTAAATGTCAAGCAGGTTTGGTCTCTTTTTAAGTCTCCCAAGATTTCTTCCTTATGATGTTTGGGGTGATTTTCCTTGCCACATTCACCCTAGGTGGTTGGGCTTGGCCTTAAATATCAGAAGATAATATAAATTGTAAAGCTGCCTTAAAAAATGCTCCATTGCAAAAAAAATAAATAAATAACGATCTAGAAATAAATCTGATTTGACACTAGCATAATGTTCAATGTTGAACTTTTCCATCCTTTTCTTAGCAGAAGAAAAGTAGCCATGAATTAATGTGACAGGTTGAAGCGCTGAAAAACAAGAAATTAAGTAGATCAATATTCAGTAAACAGGTTAAAGGGAAGCACATTTAATAAGAAAGTAAGTGTAAGAAATTAGAACTTATCTATTAGAGCCACTATGGGTTTGTTTTACCCGTTTTATGCTTGGCTGTTGAATTAGAATGTTTTATAACAGCTTTCACCTTTAATAACTTTCAGGTTGTATCAGATGGCAAACAACGATAAGTCTTGTTATTTTTATAATTTATATCTAGGGTTAGGGTTAGGGTTATATATTATATAATATAAGAAATACACTGCTCACAAAAATTAGGGGGTACTTTATAGGGTACTATATTTTTGTGAGCAGTGTGTTTTTCAGATGTCAGATATAATATTTCAGATGTAACATTCCATCTTATTACATAACAAAGTTAACATGTTCTATTAAAAGCCTTTTATGAAGGTGGCCTCCAGGACAAGTAGGTAAAAGAAGTAAAAGAAGGTCATTCATGCAATTAGACAAAGTCTGTGAGAGCCAATACTGTTACTTGACTGACAAACACAAAACACTTTAGTGAGTAGGGTCTCGTTTATACTTAGTTAACAGCCACAAGTACACACCCATTTATTTACACTTTGCCCGCAAACACAACAATAGCATGGGTTCATATATACAGAACTTCTTGTTACAAGATACATAGCTTTCAAGCAGGATAAAGTCCCATGCTAGAAGAACTACTGCTTTAGGTGTGCAATATACACAACTTATTCCTATGTTTCAGTAAGTGTAGAAAATATGCAACCATACAGTGAAACAAAACTAGAGATCTAACAATGTGATCCAAACTTTTTTCTGTAAGAAAAACATGAAACGTCTCAAACTGCTGTTTCCCTCTGAAATATATAAATTCTTCCCATAAAGTAATATGAAAAAATTTGCTATGCCAACAAAGAAAAACAAGGTTTCACAGAACAACATGGGAACCATTCACCTTTGGCACTTCTAAGTGTACTGTAATCAACAACTGATCAATTTTAGAAGCACACCCATTAACTCAAAAGAATAAAGGAGTGGTGACAATTAATAATGTAAAAACCTTAGACGATATGGCACTTGATTAAGCACCCTACACAAAATGCAATGGTTTGATGTGCTGTAATCTAATCAACCCTTGTTTGATCAAGTCCACATCTATATTCTCTCTCATCTCTCTTGTAAAACACATTTCATGATCATGTCTGTCAGAAGAGGGGACCACAAGGCAATTGCGAAGTAGTTTTTAATCAAATGTTGTGCCTTCTTATATATAGGATGTATAAAGCAAAACTTTACTTAATCAGCTTGCCATTTGGAAGCTATATGAGCATTGTTAAAGTCACGTGTTGCCTCTACGGAGATTAAACCCAGAGTGGCGGCAACCAAAATGGAGACGCTCTCTCCCAGACAAGCACAGGTGTCAAGGAGGCACCGTATGCGGCCACTCAGAGTTATGGGTGCAGTAATAATCTCGTAGTCCTCTTGTGTCACTGCCTGCCTTGCCCGCAGTACATCTAGCAGGTTGTTGAAACGCCCTTCTGTCATAAAGTGCACGATTTCCTCGCGTCTCTCCTGCAACAGTCGACAGCATGTGAAGCTGAAGGAACCTTGACACATAGCTAGAAAGGGGAGATGAATTCGAGAAAATATTATATAGATACAGCAAATACTTGTTTAAGAAAATTTAATTACAACCACATAAAAGACAATAATTGGGATAGCATGGAAAAAGACTAAATTAAAAGTTGTTTCTTAAATTAACTTTGAATTTCATCGCAGACAGAATGAACCTAAGATATCATGTTTTGTCTGGTCAACTTAATTTCATGTGGTAATAAACATCCGTTCCACTATGTTGCTTCAGTGATATGTTGCTCTAAAATCTCAATGTACTTTTCTGCATTTATCCTGCTATCACACAGTGGTAAAAATGTTTGCATACTTGCATAATTGGCAGTGTATCAAAATCCTTTTCCCCACTGTATACTACTGCGGGACTGTGGTGGCTTAGTGGTTAAGGTACTGATCATTCAACTAGAAGGAACAGGGTTATTGGTATTTGGTACTTCTACCAAGCTGCCAATTCGAAAGTTGAAAGTACTAAGCATAGGAGCATCTGCTAAACTACTAAACGTAAGCGTAAATCTTGCTGCAAGTACTTGATATCATATCTAAATATAAATATACAAAGCGGATTCACAAATTGTGAATAAAAACTGAATGCAATGATGTGGAGATGTCAATATATTGTCAAATGTCAATTTTTTATTCGTAATAGAACATAGATGACAGATCAAAAGTTTAATCTGAGTAAATGTAACATTTTAAAGGAAAAATATGTTGCTTCAAAATATCACAGTGTCAACAAATCCCAAAAAAGTTGGGACAAGTAGCAATGTCACGAATAGTACTGTACTACTACTGTAGTACACCCGGGCTGGATGGACTTGACAGGGGGTTCGCTCTTCTCCTGATCCTCGTATCTGCGGGATAGGACATCGGCCTTCGCGTTCTCCTTGCCAGGCCTGTAAGTCACCGTGAAATCAAAACGATTAAAAAACAGGGACCACCGGGCCTGGCGGGCGTTGAGGCGCCGTGCACACTTTAGGTACTCGAGGTTGCGGTGGTCCGTAATGACCTGCACCGGGAATCTGGCGCCCATGAGCCAGTGGCGCCATTCCTCGAACGCCAGCTTGATAGCTAGGAGTTCTCGGTCTCTCACGTGATAGTTCTGTTCCGCCGGCGTTAGCTTCTGGGAAAAGTATGCTATAGGGTGTAGTCGCGAGGGCTCACCTTGGCGTTGTGAGAAGATACCTCCTACTCCCAGGGAGGATGCGTCGACCTCCACGACGAACAATGACTCCGGATCCAGGTGAACGAGGACTGGTGCCGTGGTGAACGCTTTCTTGAGCTTCTGGAATGCTACGTCGGCCTTTTCGGACCAGTTCAGCCTCTTCGGTTTACCCTTGAGGAGGCTCGTCAGTGGAAGTGCGGTCTGGCTGAACGACCGGATAAACCTGCGGAAGAAATTCGAAATACCCCAGGAAACTCTGTAGTTCCTTGACCGAGTTAGGCCTCTTCCACTCCAGCACCGCCTTGACCTTGATGGGGTCCATCTGAATTCCCTGTTCGTTTATTATGTACCCCAGGAACGCGATCTCCTTTTGGTCAAACTCACATTTCTCGGCCTTCACATACAGCCCCTGTTCCAGCAAACGGCCCAGTACCTTCTTGGTGTTGTCGAGGTGAGAACGGGAATCTGGG
>JAUZSU010026631.1:0-10557 GCA_034780255.1 Parotocinclus maculicauda | reverse complement strand
TCTCTCTCTCTCTCTCTCTCTCTCTCTCTCTCTCTCTCTCTCTCTCTCTCTCTCTCTCTCTCTCTCTCTCCCCCTCTTTCTTACTCGGTTTTTAGTTCCCCTGATCAATCAGTGGTATTGATCAGTGCCTGGTTTCCCAAAGCTAACATTCAGGCTCTGTCCCAAATACTAGAACTGAGATTTTTATCTCACTAGTTATTATACTAATGTAAAACTATTAAAAAGAAACATATTTACCTCCGATTAATCACGTAAGCAAAGAGCTGTAGGAAACTTTGACTGGGCACAAAGTCTGTACATTAACATGTACATTTTGATTATAGTTCATTTTACATTTTAGTAAGACACTAGATATTGGGACACAGCCACGATCGTCTGTTTTTTATTTTTATTTTCTTCAGCTGTTCTGTAAATGATGATGGAAGGATATTTATGTGATCTGAGGACGTGTTGAAAGAGCAAGAGATGGATGATTTGACAGTGATTGATTGATAGTTGGCTGGATGGATGGGTGGATGGATGCAAACAGTGCCATGCTACCACAGTTTTCACTAATAAAGCTTCCTTCCCTCCCTCGTTTTTCCCCGTCTCATCTCGTCTTCCCCCACTATCATCTCTCTTCTACAATCTGTCTCTCCACGTTTCTCATCACGTTATTCATCACATCCCTTGTTCCACCTTTTTCCAATTCCTTTGATCACATTTCTATGCTCGCTGTGATCCATACTGCTGTCATTCATCCCTTTCTTCCATCTCCTTTGCTCTCTCTCTCTCTCTCTCTCTCTCTCTGTCTCGTTGTTATCTCACTCTTTCGTCTCATGCCGTACGCGTCTCCCAATGCCCCCCCTCCCCCCTCCCTTCCTTTACCGTTATGTGTGTGTATGTGTGTACACGGTGTGTGTTGAACTGAAGAAACGCTGTGAACCTGGCTGTGCTAAAGCTGAATGAACAAGGCCTGTTGGACAAATTGAAAAATAAATGGTGGTACGACAAGGGCGAGTGTGGCAGCGGGGGCGGAGATGCTAAGGTTAGCCACCGCCTTGCGCCAAACCAAGGCGCTGATGGGGAAAATCCTGTGACGTAAAAGAGACGTCTGCCACAGCATTTGCATCATTTGCCACTTCTCTTCCAACCTATAGTTGGCGCTAGATACAGAAACTTGAAAACAGTTTATTAGGCATGTACCGCAGGCAGTTATTTCTTACATTCATGGGCTTGTTTTTATTTTGGCTCCACCAGAATAAGCAGTGTGAAATCCTGGAGCTGTCTAGCTGGTATGTCTAGCTTGCCAACATCTCTTCTCATTGATATGAAGTATCTGAGCATCTGGTCTCCACCTCCTGTATTTGGTATTTTTTGCACAGGTTTTTAGGGGACAGCCATGGCTGGAGAGGGATCCGTTACGGACAGTTAGAAGAGACATCCGTGCTTTTTGCAGATGATTGTAATTTGAGCACCAATACGTAGCAGAAATGAGGTTCCTGCAGAGGGTTGCTCCGCTCTTGAGGCACTTCAGTTAACCTTGACTCTCGGGGGGGTTTAGGAGACTATCTAGGCTCGTCAGCAGGGCTGGACCCTTAAGGGAGATTTGAGCACAGCTCTTGGGGCTGGGTGGCTTAACAGGTACTCTGCTAGAGCAGGGATACTTGAGCTGAACATCAAAGAAGTCTTACTTTTTTTGAGGAGCAATGTTGTTGGACAGATGAGTTGACCAGCAAAGGTTATTGGACATTTTTTGCAGATATCGTACCAGCTGCTCCTGAACGTCCCCATGTGGTCCCATTAACCGGAATCGACTGTATATGCAAGGCTCAAAACTAGCAAATGTTTCGGTACAGGAAGGTAGGGGAAGGTACAGCAAACTTTGGTTAGAAAGAACACAAAGCAAAGATTATGGCTTGGAACAAGACACAAAGGGGGAGGGGGAGGGTGTGTGTGACAGAACAAAACTGGAACTACAAGCTAAAATGCAAAATTGTGGGTCGTAAAAAGTACATGCCTAATGTGTAAAGTAGAAAAGTCTCAGATCTCTATCTGGTTTATGACCTTGTTTGCATCCAAACCTTTATATTATTAGGATAAATATATTCTGAATGTGGCAGAACGTGCCTTTTACAAAAAGTGATGGAGCGAAGTTCCACACCTGCCTCACACACACACACACACACACACACCAATAGACGCAGGCAGGCAGGAAGACGGGCAGGAAGACGGGCAGGAAGACGGGCAGGAAGACGGGCAGGAAGACGGGCAGGAAGACGGGCAGGCAGGCAGCACTATTCAAGCTATACTGCTCACAAAAATTAGGGGATAAAGTCATGAGAGTTTAGTCTGGCTGTGTTGCGATATCGTTATTTCAATCGTTTGGTGTAAGGAGGTCAGGATATCTTAAGTCTTACTAGTCTTGATGTTCAAATCAAATCAACGGAGTTTAAAATTATCTTAAGTCTAAAATGGTTCACACAAGCAGCGACATTGTCAACAACCAATTGGTGAGCTCGCTCCAGGAAGAAACTTCCTTATGTACAGTAATGCGAGTGTTTTTTATATTTCAATGTACCATATTCCAAAGACATTGTAATCATATAGCAGGTACAAAAAGTTTAGTTACATTTCATTTACTCCAACAGCAAGATGGGAAATAACCTCAAAGGAATCTTTACTGCTCATAAATAATAGGGGACATTACAAAACGAAATATCCCATAATAAAAAATCCCTTAATTTTTGTGAGCAATGTAGTTGCAGTACTGCAAATAGCGGCAGAATTTGATAAACCATAGACCGTAAATAAAACTAGACCATAGGTGTGAGAGGGTGTCAGACTTTAGTCTTTTTGAAGAAAAATATAAAAATACAAGTATTCTAGTACATAACCAGCCTAAGAAATACCAAAAATCAGAGTGTAAAACTCTTGTCTCAGTCTTTGTTTGTAATATAAAGGACTATGGTGGTGCAGCGGTTAAGGGATTGAACTGTGAACCAGATAGTCAAGGGTTCAAATCCCACCTGTGCCAAGCTACCACTGGTGTTTCCCTGAGAAAGGCCCCCCTATCAGTTGTGAGCAGCTTTAAAAAATCTACTAAAAGACTAAATGCACTGGAGCAGCTTTGATTATTCACCATGTGCTGTGTACCTCCTGGAACATCTCGAGGAAGAAATAATAAGTAACTTTAAAACAGTAAAAGCAAGAAGTAGAATAAGTGGTATTTGTTTGATGCAAGAATAAAAATAGAGCGAATAAAACGTCCTTGTGCTGACAGGGAAAAGATGAGGCTTTGAGAAGCCAATAATGAGCAGGGCTTTAAAGGGAAGCCAGACTGTGCCCACTGTCTCGTGCCCCACTCTGCCAAACTGGCACATACCCACACTGCCTCGTCCGGACCTACAATGACAGCCATTCAACGACACTTGGCGGTGGCCAGCAGGGAAAACACTGTCATTTCACAAATCAGACGCCGAGTTTGGCTACTACCATGAGGTGCTGGATGGGCCCTGACATATGAATTTAGAATCCTCTTAGTGAAGGAAAAAGCTTTTCGTCACTTGCTGCTTGCAGGGTCTGCCAGCAATTGTCGCTCATTCAGACAATTCAAATAAGCGAAACCCAGGGAGCTCTGGATGATTTACTTTTCATAAAGAAAGCACACAAAGTGACTGGCTGCTGACCAGTCGCTCTCATGAATCAGTAGACAAGGAGTTTAACTCTCGGCCTGCCAGCGCACCACTCAAAGGCCCCCCCACCACCTCTTCTCGCTCTCACTCGTGCGCTCTCTCTCATTCTCTCCATTGGAAAGCCATTTCAAGCCTGTCCTCTGGTCTGTAAAACTCAGCTCATCACTGACAAAGTTAAACATGCTACTGTCGTTATAGAATTTCAGCACAGCCAAAGGAAGGGACACACTGTCAAGGTCCCTGAAGTAGATTGCAAAAACAGATCATGTATATAATAACATATCGCATTTCAAGGAGGACAGTTAGGAATATTAGTTTTCCAGGTTTCCCCCTATGATCCAAATGAGTAATCTGCCACCACCAATAGTCAGGAGACTGAGTAACACAATAATATGAATGTTTACGATAAAAAGACCATTTTGGTTCCCTATTCAAGTACTGGGTAACACTAATCAAATACTGCTGAATCCTTTCTAATGTCCTCTACACATAAAATGTATTACAGTAAATCTTACAACTTGCAGGAAATGAATAGTCTGAGCCCAGTAGTGATTATACAGTGAACAGAATTACTCAACCAGCTTTCACAAGGCATCAATATAAACTGATTTTAATTCAGGACAGGTTGTTACCTGAAACACGTACTTATCAGCTAAAGTTAAGAAGAAAATCTCATTAATATTACCAATAGACACACACATAATCAAATTAACAAGCTACCAGTTGCCACAACTTAAGTGTGTGTATGTGGGTGTTAAATAAGGTAATGGTATTGCTTTTTAATTCAATGAAGGGGGGGGGGGGGGTCTTATAATGCATTGTAAATGGTGGCATCAATCATTTTCTTTGCAACAAAAGTTCTCTTTGTAGTGGTGATTATGCATAGTGTTTCAAGTCTTGTCATTTTAATACCGTTGTTTACCTTCAGTGTTTTTGCACGTCTAGGCAGCTTCCAGAAAAGGTGAAACTGTTCAGCGTTATTCTGCATAAAAACATCTGCAATCATTTAATAACAGCAATGACTCCGATTGGTCAAAGACAGGATGACTACAGAAACAAAAAACAAGCAGAGCCACAACTAAATATGTTTCCAGTGTAACGTTGTCAACAACCAATAGGTGAGCTCTGTCCAGTGCCAAACGGAAAATTCTGGATGGCACAGGTAAATGTTTAGTTCAGTAGGTGTAGACCCTACAGGTTTCTGACCAAAAAAACGGAACAACTAAATTGTAGTGTGCTACTTTTATTTCCAAATATATGGACTATTTACTGTTTTGTATATCTATCATAATTCTATGCAAATTACTGCACTCCAAAGTGCAAGGGAAATTATAAAAAGGACTAATTGGGTGTTGTTTTCAAAATACTTAAAAAAATCAAAAAAAATTTTTAAAAAAACCTAGTGACCATGTAAGAGCCCCAGCCATAGCTAAATCAAAGTATGTCAACTAAAAACTAAAGACTTATCTTTAGATATGAGTGTGTGCCATAGATTTGTCTATTAAAAGTAATTTCAAAGCCTTCTAGCATATGGGCAGCGTAAAATATCTTCGAGAGATGCTCAAAAGTGCACAGTATGGCAAGAAAGCCCTACCAAATACAATTTTAAAAAATCAATTTAAAAAAGATTGACATTTGTGAAACCGATGCAGAATCGTCCACATTGTGATGCATCCAAGTATCAATATCCACCTACCCCTCAGTCAAAAGCCCTGTACCTTAACTCCACTTAAGGTCCACAGACACTACTGAATGTGATAGTACCATCTTTATTGGCTCAGCACAACAGTTAAGGCACAGGACTGCTGACCAGAAGATCCAGGGTTCAAGATCGCTGCCAGGCTAACACTGTTAAACAAAAAGTCCTATACAATGGGTGATGTGGCCCGTTTTTTCCTGAAAGCCTCATTATGACACATGACATTGTCGACTCCAAGAAGAACCAGGACATCTTAAATCAATCTCTCATCCATCTGTTTAACTGCAACTAGGTTGGTAATGGATTGTTCAAGTAGACTTGGTAAAATGCACACAAATCTAAAAAAATAATAATTTTTGATTACCATAGAATCCCATTTTTTATATGGCAATCCCTTGACCTACGCCCCTTGTGGTTAAGCTGCAGAGAAGAGTTTATAAGGAAGATCTAGGAGCCTGGAGAGCCCAAAAAGACTGTGTTACGGAGTATCTTAGCTTTAATTATTATTACTACTCTTTACGTTTGTCAAATATTATCTGATGAGCATATGTTGGCATAAGTGGGTTGCACAAAAGACCAACTACAGAGAAGCCAGTTATGGACAAGTGGTTTAATAAAATACTAAACTATTTCAGTGGTTTTATAACCATTTTAACTCATATGTACAGAGGAAGCCAAAAAACATAAATAGAGCACATAAATGAAAGGAGTATAGTAAATGCATGTGCTTTCTCATCCATTATCTGATAGACCACTGTAAGGCATAATGCCATCACTCCACCTTTAGTAAAGTAAGCTAATCAGGAGTTAGTCATAATGCTCATTCATTTAGACAGTTCATATCGCTCCTTTAACCAGGTGGCAAATTTTCCACATCTACCAAATCATAATTAAGCACAGTAACTGTGCTTTCACAGCAACTAAATCCAGACTTCTCTCGAATGAAGGACGGCGAATAAAGTTTTGTTTGGAAATTTAGCACTGCGTAATCTTGCCTCTCAGAAAATGAGCATACCTTTCACAGAGCACACTACAACCTAGTAATTATCCACAGCTCCAGACTAAAAAATAGCCTTCAAAAGCCATTAGCTATCAAACCAAAACCTTTTAGAGCCAAATCAACTTTTTAAGCACCATATTCTTTCCAGTACATAATGGATATTGATGGTTTCTAACAATTAAAATGAAGCAATTTCTTGGTTTTTCACTAGCTAAACACATCATTTAATGCCCACAGCGTATTATGATGTTAGTGAAAAATGTCATCAAAACCGCCTGGACTTCAGCCGCCATTGTGCTCTTTAAACAGCATTTTTTAAAATAAAAGCTCAGCTATTTATAACAATCATCTGCTTTTACACTTAATCAGTGTGAGATCAGTGGTTATACAGTGCAGCCATATATGATCTAGTTGCTTTCTTGTTTAAGGTATTCAACTAACTTTATACTAAGTGCAAACATTTGCTTTCTAATAATGCTAGGATCCACACTGGACTGTGCTTGTACATGTAAGTTTTGGGAGTCCACACACACTTGTATATGTAGTGTAGCCGAATCAAATGTCTAAACCTGCAGCAAGATAAAATTGGTGCAATTTCCATAGTGAGACCAATTGGGATGGTTTATAAGCAGGCAAAAGAACAGAGGTGGACCAATCTGATCTTGTCAAAAACATTTCCCCTAAATGGACAGAGGAGCACTGGAGTATAGCAGAGGACAGCTTAATGTACAAATACAGATGCTTCTTGATATACAAAAAGGGTTATGTGCAGATAAAATGCATCATAAACAGAAGTTTAATATACATTACATATATCAAAGCATAAACTACCTTAAACATGCTTATACGTACATTAGCTTTCAAATATCATAACCAAAAAGCTTGTCTTGTTCAGAATATCTGTAATATCAAATACATGTTTATTTAATTTCTTGAATAATGTATTGAAAATGAAAAACGATTAGTCCATTGGCAGACAGAGTGCTGATACATGGCTCAATCAGTTGACCATGGCCCAAACAGGCAGCAATTGCGACAGAGTATTGTACTGTAATTTAAAAAAATCGGAATACAGTTTATGCCGAATGTGTTATTACAGTTTAAATAGGAAAAAAAAAAAATGCAAAGTGGTCATCGCATTACTCAAAGGCAGCCCATCATCAGACAAGTGCATTAAGATGAAACGCCGTGATGCAGCAAATAAAATGAGACCAGAGTTAATGAACATTTAATCGCAAATGAATGCGTTCTGGCGATTTTTTTTTATCGCAAAAAAATTTTTTCGGCTCATATACTGTACACACAAAGGCACAAAAAGTAATTAATCACGATGAACACTAAAAATCATGCAGTCTTTTTGTCTGACAGCCCTAATTATTCCATATACATTATTGCATGCTCAGACATATGCAGTACTACTTACCATACTACACTAACAGAGAAACCACCCCTCCCATAAATCAGCAGGATGCTATTATTTACTGAAGATTAATGTGCTTCATAGCAAAAGCTGGTTTAAATCTCTGTGCAGTTAGTTAATCCGATTTAAATTAAACTTCCCTACGCTGGTTCTCACATGTTAAACGACGAGGTCATTGGAACAGGTGATCCAATAAATGACGCTACTCATTGTCTTCATTCGGCCCTTCACATATTAATCACTAAATTTGCATCATTACATGAATAAAAGTTTAAAATTTTAATTAAATACACTTAAGGTAAAGCTTTTTTGGGGGAGTATTAATGATAAAACATTTTTTTTAAAAAGAGTCCTGAAGCAGTGTTTGCAGTAGCAATTTTTGTTCAAGCCCACAGGACATGACTGAGGAAGCAAAATACTTCCATATGGTTTTGGGGACATGGCGTTTACTGCTTTTGCCAGCAGGCTAGAGACCGATCATAATTTTGTGTGCTTTAAATGTGGGATTTGCAACTTTTATGACTTTTGGGGTTGGGGGGGCACATTAGTCTATAATGTTGGCTTGGGTACTTCATGCCTGCACCATGGATGGGTAAAACAATCAACAAATAAATGTTGGATTGTATACTGCTCACAAAAAGTAGGAGATAATTTGGTTATATTTTACATTTTAAATCATTCCCTTATTTTTGTGAGCAGTATAGTTCCTTACAGTCAGACTGAATTAAAATTATGGTATTAGTCAGTTTTCTAGTTATGTGAATTGTATGTGCACAGGCGTTTTTTAACAGAATTTTAGTTTTATTTATTTCAGAAGCAAAAGTGAGGTTTTTAAAGAAGGTTTTAATGAACATTTCATTCATTTAAAAGCTAGGTAATTGCACATATTTAACCACAGACTGTTTTAGGACTATTTACTATGATGCAAATACTGTATGAATTGTAATCATTGGATACTCTGGTCTGTGCCAGAGGCTATTGCTTCTGGGTATTAAGTGAGATAATCGTTATAAATCAATCATAAGTGCAAAATCATATTTCAAACAGCCTTCGCGACTTTTTTTTTCTATAAAAACTGACAGATTTTTTATGTTCTTGGAGGAAATTTTTAATAATAAATTAACCAATTCAATGGGAAAAAAACAAAAAATACATTCTTATATAATAAAACGCATTGTTAATTGCATTTCAAATATTTCATCATCTTACTATGATTAATTAAATGATTCCTTCTGGATTAGTAATGACTACCAGAAGATCAGAACATATGGAGCCACTTGGTTATACACTCCAGAGCTAAAGTCTTAGACTAAAATAAGAGTAGATATACCAGTGTTTAAGCTATGGCATACTGATCATACAGAATGTATTATCTTCTATATGTATCTATTAGAATACAACCAGAAAAAAAACAGAAAAATGTATGTTCAGCATTTGAAAACTGAAAAAAGAAACTTTAGAAAATGACTTCTATAGGCTCCAGTGACAAGTTTTGAGTGTGACCTCCCCTTACACCTGAGCAATTGCAGCATCTGGATGCCAAATTGACTTTTCACAGTCAAAAGATGCTTGATCAGGAACGGTTTGGAAGGGTAGCTGCCAAGAAGACAAACGGGGGTAAAAAGGCTAAAAGGATATGCTAAAGCTCACAAAGTTTGGAATAGAGATCAGTGGAATATAGTGTTATGAGAGATTAATCCAAATTTTTGGTTCTATTCATCAACCATATGCTATATATGGCAATTTCTCCCAATGCTAAAACAACAAATCCAAAGCTGCCATAAGATTTTTTGAACAATACCGTACACTACCACACCATAGCTAGAACTAAAGAGCAGCCGTAATTTCCATCTCAACCCATCAGCCTCTCTGTTCTGAGAAAGACACCCTTGTTTTGATAAGGTTTAACAGCAGTGTGCACTGACGGTCCTTTCCTTCAGAGGACTGATCATAAGCACTTCCAAATCACTGGAGGCTGCAAAGAGTAATTTAGCAGAACAAAGCAGACCTGGGAGCTGTAAATCCATCTCACCGATTCTAGGCTACACAGTCCACCGACTCCGGAGTCTGTGCTTCCTCTCCAGCAGACGGGCCACCAAAGAGCACTCACCACACCTAAAAAACTTCTGAAAGCCTCACTGGGAAGTGGCTCTGTGCTGCAACAATGCCCTCTTTGTTTGGCACCAATACAGTGCCTACCAGCCAAGCCTTTGATTCCAGGCCAAGACAAATCACTGAGTTAGGTTACAGGTCTTGTAGCCAAACATTATGCTTATGTTTAATATTCTGTAGTCTGTCTGCATTTTGCCTGTTGTCAATCAAAACAGCAGGCTACAAAAAGATTGACCAGTATTTCAGTGTGCAAAATAAGTAAGAAAGTTTATCATAGCTGGAAAAATTAAGTGAGCAGATAACAGGTAATAAGTCGATACAGCATGTGTGCACTGGTAATACTGGATTTATCTATTGGAATACAACCAGAAAAAAAACTGTCTGATCAGCATTTGAAAACTGAAAAAAGACAAGGAAAAAAACTTAAGAAAATGACTTCTTTAGGCTCCAGTGACAAGTATTAAGTGTGACCTACATTTACGGCATTTAGCAGACGCCCTTATCCAGAGTGACTTACAACTGACACAATCTTACAATCCAAGCAGTTGTGGGTTAAGGGTCTTACTCAAGGACCCAACTGTAGCAGTGGGATTTGAACCCCGGACCTTCTGGTCCAGAGTCCAGTACCTTAACCACTAGGCTACCACTGTCC
>JAUZSU010026620.1:0-10557 GCA_034780255.1 Parotocinclus maculicauda | reverse complement strand
GCTTTGTGTCTGGACCTTTAAGAGAGATGGTCTTTATAAGCCTCAGTAGACCCCACACACACACACACACACACACACACACACACACACACACACACGCGCGCACACACACACACACGCACACACCTGCGAATATGACGAGACCGTAGCAGCTCTCTGTGTTGCGCAATACACAGCCCCTCAGCAGCATGTTCTGATTGGTCAGGGTGTACTTACACTCCCTCCAGTACAGAGTCCCGGAGAATCTGTCCAGCTTATTATTAGGAAGCTCACACACCACCTCACCTGTAGTGAGGCACAGCATAATGTATCAAAACACTATGGCAAACTAAAAAGTGTGTGTAGTCCAATGAATACACTGGGTGAAGGCAATACATATATATATATATATATACACACACACACACACACACATTTATTTATATGTACTTATATACATAAGTGTGCATAAACATTTTAATACATAGATAATATAGCACATGCTTTATAGATGCTGAAAGAGCGCAGGAAGTGTAGGCGAGTGCTCTCACTATCTCTCTCTCTCTTTCGCTGCAGCAATCGTTAAATAATACATTCTCCTGATGAAAAGGTTATGCAAGTGTTATACAGGAGATTCATTTTCTCACCCACACACAAACTTTTACAAGCGCACACACATATCGTACCATCGAACTGAGCCAGGTTGGTGGGGTCTCCCAGCTCAGTGGTGACAAAGAGTGACTGGCGCACCTTCATGTTCGTTTCACTGCAGCACAAAACAAAGATAAAAAAAACTGACCCAGATATAACAAAAATGCCCCAGATTTCTGCAACTCAAAGTCATATTAATAAGGCAAGCGGTTTTGGGTAAACATTAACAGCAACCAAATTTCCATTTACAGATTTAGTAAAGGATTTTTACAACAATATATTTGATTACACGGCAATAAAACACAACAGATTCATAATAAGGCAGGCACGTACTTAGTGCATAAACCTCAATTAAATCCTGAACTGAATCTACACTATAGACAAACTCCTTTTAATCCCCTTCCTGACTATTTCTCTGAGTGCCATTTTGCCTCTACCTGCACCTTCCACTTCCTTCCTATAAGTAATAAGCCACTTGAGATTTATGTAGTGGTTCATTATAAAATCATTCCTGATGTGGGAACGACACAAACACTCCCACACGGACACGCACGCTCTGTTTCAGTTACTTTTATATGTAAAAATAATCCGTAGATACGACAGGCACACACTCTCACACTCTTAGACAATCCTGAAAGTGCGCTACATTGCTGCACCCACTCACACCCAAACACACATACATACTCTGTTTAGCTTACTTCAGGCTCCTGACTGATTCAGTTTGTTTATGCGAGAGAAAAGGGTTATAAAGAGGGCAGGTAGGGTTTTTAAATAACAAATGATAGATATAGGGTTCTCATGATCCAAATATTATCCAAACAGTTGGAATGAGGTGCATTCAGATAACAGGGTTTAACTGCAAGTTGATTAGTAAATCTCTTTCTGATTTGAGCCATTTACTGTTCTCGTGAGTAAGCTTAGCTTGGACAGTCTGTAGTCAAATTCTTGTACGTTTACGAAGCCAGGAAAATGATTTAGAACCGAAATTTATCTCAGGTAGCGTTTAAGAGCCAAACTCTTACCCATCTAGTTCCGCAGTCTCAATGTAACACAAGCCATGCGGCTCAGAGCTGGACAACAGGAGTAAATCTGCCTGCAACACACACACACACACACACACACACACACACACACACACACACACTATTTACTGTTTACTGTATGTAAATTAATTAATTAATTAAATTAATTTACTGTATGTAAATACAATGCACAGTCAGAGCAGAAGACCACACTTTATACAAAAAATAGTAGTTATAATAATAATAATAATAATAGTATAACTATTATTTATATTATAATTTTGTTCATTATTGACCCTAAGTGACAATAATTGTGAGTGTTGTAAGTGATGACGTCAGGCTTAGGGATGCAGAATGACTTACAGCCACAAATTGGTTATTCTCTAATTTGATGATATCACCCACTGTCACGTTCATCCACTTCTCCTTCTGCAGGCTGGCACACACCGAATATGACAGAACAGGGCGTAAATACAGCATGAGTGCAGCACTAATAAGGCATGACGTTTTAGTTAATAAGGAACGATTAGTTTTGGACTTACACGCCGTTGATGAGCACCTGAGACTGCCGGTTATTCACCTGCTTGTCACTCTTGTGACGAAACTATGTCCGAGAAATAAATATAATTCTGTGCATTACTGTGCTACAGGTCTGAAATTATGTTCTAAATACAGATTATTAAGCCTGTTGTGGCATTAATATGTAAATAAAAATATTTTCTGTTTACGGGGATACAGAAGTGACTGTAACAGTGGAAGAGACTCACGTAGTCATCGGTGGCGTCTTTGACTGCAGTGATGCTCAGCACCAGTACTAAAGGCACTATGGTGGTGAACCAGGACAGAGAAGAGATCTGAGGGATCAACTGAGACAGACAAACAAACAGAGATTGATTATTGATTTTGCTCCCATCAAATGATCAATTACAGTCATTACAGTTCAGACAGTTGTGTTGATTTTGATATTCTGGTCAGAATTTTGAGGATTTAAAGGAAAAGTACCAGAGTCATTAATGCAGAATCTGATGTGGCCCAATTAAAGTGTAATGTCCAAAGTGCTTGGTCAACGTGCATTGTGATGTGCACTGAGGGGAAAATGAAATGTTCTTATATACCCTATAGGCCTGGTACTGGAGCTGTAGGAGATCAGGGGTGTCAGAGCCTTCTGGTGAATTGCAACTTATAGACTTATAGGAATCAGAACAAACAGACGGACGGACAGGACTGTAACTATACTCTGAATGAGAACAGAACCCGGTCATGACACGCATCACAAACGTCAAACAAAAGTCACAATGCAACTCAAATCTGAGCTGGTTTTCAGTGCTGAGCTCCTATGGTTCATATCCAGTTAAATCCAGTTAAGGTTTGAGTTACATTTTAAGAGGAGGAGGAGCCTCAATGTGTCGTTTAGTCCAAGCTTCTAGGAAGCCTGACAAAGTCTCAGCACCTGGTTCCATCCTGGTTCCATCTGTGCCCAAATCCAAGTCCCAGTTCTGTCTGGGTCCAACTGTTCAGTCCCAGACAAGGGAGGGGCTTCAGTTTTGTCTGTGCTTAAGAATTCCCTCCTGGAGCAAGGTTTTGTGCTGTTTCTGTCTGTATCAGAGGGTTGTGTCTCTGTCTGTCTCCAAGTGCTCTGTCCTAGGGAATTATTCCCCCTGGAACTCCACCAGCCCAGTGCATTAGACTCCAGACCAGTTTATTAAATAGAACTATTATTAAAGTCTCATTATTATTAATACAGAAATATACGGCAGTGCTATAGAACCTTAAACCTTTTACGCTCCTTTCTGTAAATATGGAATAAAACCGACAAGCTTATAAATACCTGCAGTATGAGGAGAAACAAGAAGTACGTGTTGGCAACTTCCTGGAACTGCTCAAAGAGGTTGACTGGCAAGAAAGTGATGATGTTATACTTTGAGGTCATGATGCAATTATTCTGCACAGACGGACAAAATGACATGTTGCATGACTGAATGATTGAGTTTAAATGTATAACTCATAGCTTGCACGCTGAATAGGTCTTACTGCATACTGAAACTTCTCGTTGTACTCCCTGTCATTAGCTCGAACCCTCCTCTCCTCTTCTGCAAGAGAAAAGAACAGTAAGAAGAGAACAGATGAAATACATCATCATACAAAGATGGACAGCATCTTAGCTCATGGGGAACGCCAAGACTGAGAGACTGGTGAGACAGAGTGGCCTTTCTGTCGCTTAAGACTGTTTTTTTTTATTTATTTTTTTTTAATTATTAAATTTTTATTTTTTTATTTTTTTTTTTGTATTTATATATGTGATCATTTTCTTGAGACTGTATGAATACTGAATAATGTAAGATTGTCATTTATTTTTAATTGACCAGTCTTTCCCAATAAAAAGAAATTTACAAAAAAAAAGACTCACAAATGTCCTTTCCTGAGTCTGGACCAACAACCAGGATTAATACTGTGGAATGACTGTAATTAAATGAGTGTAGGATCATTCTGATCATTCACTTACTGGGTTCAGATCTCTCTATTAAGACCAGATTTTTTGCATATCCATAAACGACGGCTTTACAGTTGAAACCACAATCTCCCACAATTCCTCTGGGTTGAAACTCGCACAGTTGATAACGACAACGCGACTGAGTTTGATCTGTACAGGACAGTGTAATTAAGATCTGTATTGGAAAAAGGTCCTGCTAAATGCAGAAGGGACTATGGCAAACGCATCACACCTGTTACTTTCATTTCTGTTTTGACAGCTTTTAGGTTCTCAGTTCCCAATAACCTTTTACTGCTTGAAAAAGTACTTCACTGTCATTCAGGCCATTCTCACACAAACACTTTTTTCCAGATCTTACACACAAATCTAGTCAGGCTCTGTTATACAGGGCAGGTGGCTATCTAACTGAAGAGGGAGAGATCCATAAGCCTTAAACTTTTCTATGCTGATACTTTGATACACTGCACACACACCAGTGAACGTTCTACTTATGCAGACTGGATCCTGAACAGCCTCCTAATCTCTGCTTATGTTCATTACATACATCCAACTCAAACATTTGTCCAGAAGAGCTGAAACCTTTTGATATAAGAAGGAAGATCTGTACATACACTACTTGTACCTACAATGCTTAGCACTTTTTCACTCAGTCACAGCTACAACTATGTCATTCACAACCAGCGTGGGTCCCACAGGTGGTCAGATGGTGCTCAAAACAAGTGCAGTAAACAAGCCAAACCCATGCATGCACATCAGCCTCCGCTATGCTCACACCTTTTCTGGTCTTGCTGTCTCAAAATTACTCATGCAGCCTGTGGTTTCCTGCTAAAAGGCCACTCTCCTTTACACTGTCAAAAACATTTACAGTCATGATCACACATAAGCAAGTTTCAACTCCGCGCTGTGAAAATGTCCAGAGTTGAAAGTCGTGTGAATGATATGAAGGACGTCAGAAATCTAATGAGTAATGAGAACAAGAGGTAATGTTCAAATCACTGTTTAGAATCAAACAGATGAAAACACATGACATACGATTTTTCCAATCATTCCTAAGCTCCTCAATATCCAATGTTCATTCTACTCAGATCTAAGGTCATGTTCCTTAATGTGATGCAGCACAATCATCTGTGACAGTCCACAGTCCTGAGTCTCAGGGTGCAGCAGGTGCTTATTGGCTAAAGATGACATAATGTCAGGGCAGCTGGTGCTCCTGTACCTGCGTGCTCTCCATTACAGAAGACCAGTCAGCATTTTTACCACAGTGCCCTTGTTGATGCAGGCAAGGACGGCCTCGAGTAAGAGCTGCACTGATTGTTCTTTTACAGAAGTGCACCTGTCATGATGCTCCGCCATATAAGAAAGAAAAAAAAAATCAAAGTGGTAATCATCAACAACTTATTGTTATAACGGTGATGCCTGTGAGGAGGCTGTTAAATATTTGACCTCTCAGGACACGAAACGCATTAGAAATTCGGTCGGTATGGGTTACTACTGTTTCTACTGCAGCCCATTTACCTCAAGGTTTGACACGTTGCGCATTCTCAGATCAAATTCTACTTAGATTTATGAAGTGGTTATCTGGGTTACTCTAGCATTTCTGTTAGCTTGAACCAGCCTCCATTGACCGCTGTCATCTCACAATTGGCTTATTTCGAAATTACATGTAGGTGTTCCTCAAGTGCTCAGTGAGTAAACTTCAGTATGTATCCCTAAATGACTCACATTTGTATTTATAATGCCAATAATGCCAAACATTAAGTGCATTAAGTGGTCAGGGTGAGGTCGTTTCAATAATGGGAAATGTGGAGTGATGAATGACACTCGAAGGAGCCGATTACAATTATGTAATTGTGTCACACCAGTGGTGGCTCATGGTCTTTTAAAGAGGTGAAGCTCATTGTCAGCTTACATCATAATATTAGTCAATTTATTTATATGTAAATTCTTCCCTGGTCCGTGTGGTCTGGTCTTTTCCAGGGACTTGACCTCTGACTGCTTAGACGGCCTTGACTCAGTGTGTTACGGGTGTAAGACTCAAGCCTTTAGCTGCCAATCAAAACCGGATTCAGATCATCATGCTGAAACTCAGTATCCAGGCCAGATTGAGTTGATTTTTCAAGAAGCTGATTCTGAACTGACTTGTCTTCGAGATGAATGTGTTCTAATGCATTTGTAGTCAATGAAATGTTACATATTTGACCATTTTAGGGGAAGCTGAGCTTTTGCAGTCCCGGCTGTGTCACACACAATGTAAGACAAGGACCGAGCTAATAGAGAGAAATAGAGATAAATATCCATAACAGTGCTGTGATATGAATAAGGGAAACTACAAAGCATGGTGAATATGATGAAGTTAGCAAGCCTGATTTTTGAGGTAAATAAATAATAATCCAGAAGGACCATATACAGATAGGACTAAGTTTACATGGTGTCCTGGGGTCACTTCCTCTGTTGGCACTACTATCAACTGCAACAGTGACCCTTGATTGCCCTTGCTGGCTTCCGGACCAGACCGGACACACTAATGTCTAACCACCTCACCACCCAATACCCCAAACCCAGGACAATGCTAGGACATTCAGGGAAAAACGTTAGAAAGTAAGAATAATCGTGCTACCTTAATTAAAAATAAGAAATGTGTAAACAATAGGAAATGACATACAAACAACATAAAGGGTAAAGGATGCAGAATTTTATTGACATGACATAGTAATGAGATGATGCCAAGAATGCATTCTGACAAGACAAGATGATGGACAGCACAAATACAAATACAAATCTAAACATGATCTGAAGTGATATTACCTGTCCTTTTGATCTTTGTTGATGTAGACAGTCCCTTCTTTGTCCAATCCAGGGGCAGATTGATTGGAAACAAATCTGGAAAGTCTTTAGGTATAGTCATTTTGACCTGATTATGATCTTCCTCTGTTTAATTAAATTCTTCAGACACGGCTGAAAACATGCCAGCTTAAAAACTGCAGCAACTGATAACTGCTTCAACTGCTGCATTCATGAAGGTCGTTCGGCTTAACGATGCAGCCTCGTTCCCAAAACGATCGAACCGAAACGGCCGGATCGGGTTAATGCATGAACCTGAATCTGCCAAATCAAACTTACAAAGCTGTGTCTTCATGCCCTTCGTTTGCTCTTGCTTAAATCCTCTCATTGTATAGAAACACATTACTCTCACTCTACACTGCCCTTATTGATTTCAATTCGATCTGCAGCTCGAATGACTCTCACTCCTCTCGGTCAAGTCTCAGAACGGCGCCACGGAGCAGTGTTTTTATGCCACCATGATGTTTTCGTATGACATAACCACCCAGGGTTCTGATTTGCTGTGGGATCGACCAATGCGGAGATGCTGATCAGGTTGCTGGGAACAACGTGCTCTTTAAATGTGTAAAGATGGGCAGATCTTTACTCCAAGGTTCAATATATAAGGTTCAGGAAGCGGATGCAGGGTTTCCAGCTTGTTCAGCTCTATATGTGAGGATGGTTGACAGAGGGAATTCCAGGCGATTAGAAGATGACGGGGCAGCACAGGTGTTAATTTTTAGAAATGTTTTGATCTCTTTATATGGAACAGTGTATGTTTAAAACGTATCATCCCCGGCGCTGTGAATCCCACCCTGGCCTGTGATGTCATTTGACCAAGAGTGCCATTACAGTACATGACTATTATTAGGCACATATACATTTGTGAAAAAATTGACATTACACTGTATCCCAAAAGATACCCCCTGTAAACGGGGTCAAACCACTAAAATGCATGTTATGTGCGATGTTATCAAGACGTGCAGGATATGACTAGTGCTGGTAGTTGTGTAGGTTTGACCTTTATGTACCACACAATGTATATCGCACAGTAAGACAATTTAAACCCCATTAAATTTATTTACCTGTGGGAGGCCTCTTTCTGAACATTTCCATCCCTCTGATGTTCTGCCACTCTGTCCCATGGGAGAATCTAAACACACACACACACACGCACACACAGAAACAGAGAAACACACTGTCAACAGGATCTCAAGGATATAACAGGGGACAAATGACTGCTCACTCAGGGATACAGTGATATTTAATCCTTACAGCTCCAGCACAATTCTCTCAGCTAAGCCTCACACTAAGCCTGTGTTTAACAAGTACTGTAAGACCTCTAATACATTCATAAAGTATTTTATTTCAGTTTTTAAAAAATGCAAAGCAATCTGGTGCTCTCTCGGATACAGCCAATAGCGCTAATATGGGACTGTGGTAGCCTAGTGGTTAAGGAACTGGACTCTGGACCAGAAGGTCCAGGGTTCATATCCCACCTCTCCCAAGCTGCCACAGTTGGGTCCTTGAGCAAGACCCTTAACCCGCAATTGCTTGGATTGTAAGACTGTATCAGTTGTAAGTCGCTCTGGATAAGGGCATCTTGTAAATTCTGTAAATGTAAATGTAAATGTAATACACCTGACCTGGCTGGACAGCAATCTCCGGACCTAAACCCAGGCCCATGTGCTGAAGGTATTACAACGTTACGCCAAAGCGTTACGTTAAAGCACTGCATTCGACTTACGCCATTAAAAGGTTTCATTATATTTGTGTCATGCATTGTATTATTTTGTTTCATTTAGGTTTTATTTAATATATATTTAATACACGTTTCATTCAATATATGGATATTCTATTTATATAATGCTTTTAGTATGGCTTTCTTTTGTGTGTGTGTGCGTATGGAATTTTTTTTTCAAATGTTATATTTAGGCAAAATCGAACATTTACAAAGCGATCCCATTTAGCCTGGGTCTCTAAGGGTTAAGCGCTACATTGTGAATCACAAGCTTATCGTGAGAACACTGGGTACGATAAAGCCTGAGAACGTACAGCCCAGTACAGGGCATTATGCTTGCTCTCTCAGATTTAGGGCCAACTTAAGTATCCAGTTCACCTACTGAACAAAACCCCAACAGACACTAAAGCCAATCAGATAGACCTAAAATGATTACACTTGTTTATATATCAATGTAAAGCTGCTTTGTGACAATGTATATTGTAAAAAGCGCTATACAAATAAAATTGAATTGAATTGAATTGAATTAAAATGATCATATATCCACCAAATCTTTATTAACGTCATCATCTCCCGTGACGTTTGGCAAAGAAAAGTGAAAGAATGTGTTACAGAACACAAGTGCTTCAGTTCAGACTTCAGACAGGGGCAGACTCATTTGGCCTAATTCTAAATCAATATGGAGGTCAGGAGGTCACTCACATCTCATTAAACAGGCAAATGCCGTTAGAGCGCGCGTTATGTGTTTTTCTCTTCTCGTTGATAGACGCAGGCATCAGGACTCAATCTAACCATTAGGTGATTAGGAATGTTCTCATCTAACCTCGTTCTGTCTCATTTTTGGATCCTCTGATTGCATAATTTGCTAATTTGTCTCTCATCTTTCCAGCTGGTGAAGGCAGCTCTTCTGTCTGCCTCGCTTCAAAGGTCAAAACAGGAAGCAAGCATCAGACCAGAAACCTTCTAATGTCATCTGTTACAGGAAATTTAGCTAAGCATCTCACATTTTCTATCGGTTTATATCGGTCCTCATTCATACAGCCGTTCCCTTCTTTTTTCAATAGCAGTGTTGGTTCTGCAAGCAACGGGAGAGCGCACTCCTTATCCTTCGCTATCATAATGTCAGGGTCCAGCTGAATTTCTCCACGAACTACATAAACTGATGCCTGATGCCACACAGGCTGGCCAAACACAAACCTAGCACAATTTGAGCCAATTAATAACGCAAAAGATGCACTGCAGAAGTACTCCTGGTGGAGTGCACATACAGTCAAACCACGTTAGACAGATGTAACTCATCCCCTGATAAAGTCAGAGTCAAAGTCAAATGTATTTATATAGCACTTTTTACAACAGAGCATTGTCTCAAAGTATCTTTACAATATTAATTTATCTTAAAAGGACAATCCCAAATTGAGCAAGACTAGGGTGAAAGTGGAAAGGAAAAACTCCCCTAATAAAGAAGGAAGAAACCTTGGGAGAATATATGATATATGATATGGTTTGGTTTATGCATATTTGGATAACAAAAGCTCCATTTGCACTAATTCCTATGGCTAAATCCTAATCTAGTTCTTGTATGTTCAAATCTATCTGTAATGACCGGGGGTTAAACACTGCAGTATTAAAAAAAACATAAGCTCAATTATCCACTGAATCATGGTGGGTTTAGGTAGAGGTAGAAAGTGAATCCGAATTAATGTACATCCCAATCATAATTCGTTAATGTGGATTAGGGAATAAAATGCATTAATGACACATACATTATATACATTAACATTTACATTTATAGCATTTAGCAGACGCCCTTATCCAGAGCGACTTACAACTCATACAGTTTTACAATCCAAGCA
>JAUZSU010026609.1:0-10557 GCA_034780255.1 Parotocinclus maculicauda | reverse complement strand
AGTATTATGCTTCGCATGCTGAGTACCTATACATGGTGTTTTAGATCGTTTCGAAAAACTGGTTTGCAATTGTATTTTTAAATGAACAAAGTTCGTAAGCAACAGTAGTACTTGTTTGTACGTTCCCTGTACGTGTAAATCGCACAATAAAGGTTTAATAAAAATGTAATATGTTACATAGCACATCCCTTCTTGTAACATAAGGCATGTTCGTTTAATCGGACCAGCCAGTTATTAGGACCAAAACCATCGTGTCCTGATGTGGTCCGATTAACAGGAATCGACTGTATTTTAAAATGGTTATTTAAACTTGATCAGAACAAACACTTATTTGACAATATCTCACAAGTTTGCATTGTATTTGCACTAGGGTGTATTTTCCCATATGTGAGTATTTTTTTATGGCTGAAATTAAGCTAACTTGAGCTGAATCCTGAAAACTGTGAACCTGGTTGGAAGTGGCTGCATGGCAACGCTGGCACCGCTGGTGTACAGAGTACAAGCCAGCACATAAGCCAACAAGGGCGGCAAAGAGTGCAAGCTGGCCTCTTGTGACTGGAGAAACTACATACTCCAGAGTAATCTGGAGCTAATCAGCCATATATTGTTTGCAGCTGCCTGGAAGGCAAATTGAAGGCTGAGCCAAGGAATAGTTCTTTGTAGTGACATTATTTCACTTTAAAAGGTAGTGCCAGTAATCTGTAATTGCTAATCCCGTTATGTGTGTTAGTAGAAATAGTAGAAATAATTCTAAAAAGAAAATGAAGTCAAGTTTAAAAGTGAAAGAAGCCAGGTTTGAAAAGAACGTTGTTAGAAAGCACAAGCTAAACTATAAAATGGAAAATGAAACATTTTTGGAATCTGAACACTGAGAAAGAAAGAGGAAACCATTTAGAAAGCACTGAGAATAGAGAGTTGAGAAAAACAGTAAAACGATTTGCTAAAGTTTAACCTGAAACGTCTTCTGCTTTGAGCTGAGTACATGATTCATGTTTTGCTGCCACATGTCATTATATTTTGCTTATGTTTTGTTATTATGTTCTTTTTTTTACAGGACTCATTGCTGCAATGGACTTAATTTTGCATGACCTTCAAGTTTTTGGACATATGGACATTTATGATCTCCTGTGGATTTGCACAGTGTGTCGTTGCACCCAGCTTCTCCTGTTGCTAGTATGCCCGAACCCTCTCCCCTTCTGCCCCCCACCCTTTGACTCATCTGCTGAGAGTGAGAGTCCATCCATATACTACGTTGTGGTCACCAATTGTATTATACAGTATTGGAGCGGCACACTACAACCACAAGAAAATAGACTGGAATTCATATGCTTACATGAGAGCTATTTAACTCATTTACACATTACATCACACCACAAAAACATTTTGCTGCTATTGATCAATTGCACTATTCTCCCCATAAGCTGCTCTTTTATGCACCTCCTGTTTATCATATTGTATTTGCACTACTACTATGTTGCCCATTGATATCATACCCACCATCTTATTCTCTATTTATTTTATTATATTGCACTACATCTATTTTTTTCACGATATTTTATTTTACTGTACTTTTTATGTAAGGTGAGAGAGGAACGTTATTTCGATTCTCCTATATACATAGACATATGTACTGCTCAAAAAAAAGGGAACACGGAGTTACATTGTGTTGTTTAAGTGTTCCCTTTATTTTTTTGAGCAGTGTTTATAGATATATAGTGAAACTGACAATAAAAAACCTTTGAACCCTTGAATCTGTAATTTTACGTCTTAAGTGTTTAACTAAACTAAATAATATATTACCAAGCAAATGGTATATTTATAAGATGCTTCTCTGTACAAACTTGAATTTAGAGCTGTATGTCATATGGACATGTCAAAGTAGCAATTTCAAAATGACAAGTTTAAAATGTCTAAAATGCTCAGTTAAAAGTGAGGAAGTCAATTGAGGATAGGTAATTAATTTTAAATCATCTCTATTCTATTCTCTCTCTATTCTCTGTACATCTACTCGATTCTATTCTCTACTATATCTTTATTCTACAATAGGTTTTTAATATTTTAAACTTACGCTAACAGGCTCCTTATTTCTGTAAATGTCTTGCATTTACAGTATACAGTGCATGCACTATATAGTCAGTCCCTTGCTACATAACCTGATGCAGTAATTTGAAAAGATGAAAAAAATAATAATAATAATAATGATCGTAGTCCACCACAATTTAGAAAATGTAATTTCAGACATTTTAGGACAGGGAAAGGGAAGGAGGGAAGGAATGCATAGCTTTGTAGAGCTATCCAGACTCACTAAAGTAGTAGTCCCCCACATTAGGCAGCTCATTCCCATGACTTAAGTTGTTCCCATGCCTTAATTTTACTAAGATGTCGCCAGCTGGGCTTCGTAGTTAATTATTTGTCCTCTTAATAGCACAAATGCTGCTAACCCTTCAGTTGGCATAACAGCCATAAACCACACTACCTTGGCGCTTCTGACCTAATATGCTTACTAACACAGATTAATGATATAATCTCTAGTGGTGTTCCGATCGATCGGCCACGATCATTATCGACCAATTTCTGTGACAAAGAATGTAACTTGGATGCACCTGTACTTTGCAGCCCTGTGCAGTGTTGTCTCTGCCCCCTTTACGCTGTGCAAGTGTGCAGTGGCAAATCATAAACAAATGTCTGCTGTGTGGAACTTTTACACTGTCTGTAAGAGTAATGTAAAGTTTGCATCCTGCAACACGTAATGAAAAAAATACCTTGCGAGGGAAGCACATTAAAATGCTTCAACACAAATAATTTAATACGTCATTTAAAGAACAAACTTTTGGTATGGTGAGTTTTCAAGGCTTACTGCAGGGAATAAAAAAAAGCCACCCGGTATGTAATCGGTATCGGTGATCAGCAGTGATCGGCACTCATGGGTGATCATTATTGGAATCGGCAGCATAAAACATGATCGGAGCATCCCTAATAATCACCCCGAAAGGTTTTGGATTGTTGGAATCTTACTCAAATTGATTTTTCCACCCACTCGCAAGGTCATACCTTCATAACCTTGTGATGTTCCATTGGCCTTAATAATGTCTCTGTATCTGGTCTTCCTGTTGGCATTACAGATCACAAATACAGTACATTTAATATCTTTACTCCTAAACCACCTGCCCTGTTCTGTTCTTTCTCTCTTTAGACCCATCTTTCTAATTTCTTTGAGCTATGATATTCCCATGACAATACAATTATCTCTGGTACCCTTAATGATCATGCCCTTCTAAAACTTAGGCTAATTTCTGTCTTCCAAGTCAAGTCAGGTCAGATTTATTTTACAATCAAGCATTGTCTTGAAGCAGCTTTACAATATTATCTTATAATGCCATTCCCAATTTGAGCAAGCCTAGCATGACAATAGAAAGAAAAACTCCCTAAACATTGTAAGGAAGAAACCTTGACCCAAAAAGTGACCCATGCTCCTTGGGTGGCCTAACTGTAAGCAAATTCACAAATTAGCTTCCAAATACAAAGTATTAATCCAATTGTACAACTCATTGAATGTCTGTATAAGACAACTTGACTGAGCACATATATAAATATATGATTCCTTACAGCCATTCAAACCCCCAAATCGTTTTAGGATAATTAATGAACTCCTCCAACCCACCACATTAGCCACCCCCAGTTCCTCTGAACAGCATCAAGCCTTTAAAAATGTTTTTTCAGAACAAGGTTTGTAAAATGTACCAATATTTGTCTGAAGTTTCCCAAACGTCTTTTCTCTCTCTCACTCCTGCTCCCTCCTAGGTACCTCATGATACATTCACTAGTTTTAGTATGATCGATCCCACTCAGTTATCTGTTCCAACTTCTCCCACCACCATTCTAAAGGCTTGTTCACATTTCTTTTAACATATCTTGTTTAATAAATGCCTGGTTGTTGTCTGGCTCTGTCCCCGCTGCCCTTACGATAGCTGAAGTCATTCCTGTTCTCTAGAAACCTGGCCTTGAGATTCAACATGCATTGCAACTGTACATCCCTTTACTAGCTAAACAGTAACAATAATATTATTATTAATAGTACATTTGATTTTAAACACATAATTCAGATACATTTAAATGACACACTTAGTTTAATTTCCCAGAACTAAACTGCAGACAGTGAGACTGTATGCAAGATTGACTGCCACTGGAATAAAATCTTCAAACTGGCATTATTATTTAGAGAAGTGTTTTCATAGTGCTAAAGAGTGACAAGGGTGGGAGATGGGTCTTCTATAAAATGTTATGCTGGTTCTCTTTCCTGCTTTTAATGTTGTATAGAGTATGTTTGTGAAGAAATGAGTTAGCTGCACAACTCAAATCATTTCTCATACACAACAATTTCTCTGATCCTTTTCAGTCAGGGTTCTGTGCTCAGCGTAGCAATGAATCTGCATTATTAAGAGTGTTAAATGACCTACTGCTTGCCACTGATAGTGACACAATTAATATTGTTCTCGTTCTGGTTCTCATTCTTTTGACATAATCATGAAAGAATTTTCTCCCCTCTCTCTTCCATTGGTTTATTATGAACAGCATTAGCTTGGTTCATATCTCACAGTATGTTACAATTGGTAAATATAATCATTCACCGCACCGGATCTGTTCTTGGTCTCTTTTTATTCACTATTTACATTTTGCCATTGCAGTAGCATTCCAACATAGCTATTAATTACTTCCAAATATATCATACTCACCAATGGACCATCAGTTATCAGACTGTCTAGACTATCTAGAAATCAAGAGCTAATTTACATTTTCTGTTATACTGCTCACGCATTCCGCTAGTGAGCTTAAGTGACACTAGAACATACAAAACTCTTTATGGTTTCTATCTAGCGTACATCAAATAATCTGCTCAGGTAACCACTATTTCAGTCATTTGCACTGAAAACCAGTAACTTCTTGTGTAAAGTATAAACTTAAAGTCCACTCGGGGTTGTAGTTTGTGGTGTGTGTGCTAAGTCGTGATTGTAAAGCACTTGGGTTGTTGTTTTGTTTGTGTTTTATCCCTGCTTTATAGTTGCTATATTGGTGTAACTAATAACAATACAATATTGTTCATTACTTTTTTTCATATCTGGCAGAAACTGGCAGCAGATGCAGAGAGCCTTGTCAACCAAGCATTAGTAAGCAACCAAATAATCCAGTGTTCATAGCCAGAAATGCAGTCCTACCAAGCTGAGAGTCCAAAATGCAAGATGGAGAGCAGAATCAAAAAACAAAGCAGGGTGTGTGGACATAATATCAATCCTACCAGGCTGAAACATGAGACGTGACTCATAAAAGGAGCAGTAAATCGAGTGAGAAAACAACTCTTTAACATGTATAGAAAATGTGAAATTGTGCACTGAACTAGCACAAGTGTGGGATTTAAATGTATGTGATAATATCAAAGCAAGTGGAAATCATTGTGAGTAATCCGACAATTTGTGAACAGGTTGAAGAAGCGAACAATGTAGAGGATAACATGGAGGGAGATGCGGTTGTGACAACTTCTCATTACTTCATGGTTTGGCACCAGCAAATCTTTGGGAGCTCCTTCATCCCTAAATCCCACCTCATACTCTAAGGTTATCAGACAAGCTAATTACTGTCCCCTATAGTAGTTTCTCTTCAATGGGTGGCAGAAACTTCAATGCTGTATACCTTTTTAAACAATAGTTCTATAATTTCTCTACCTTAAAGCTTGGCAAAATGTGCTGCCCCTTTTTTGTAAAGCAACCTTGATATTGTGATATGTGCAATATAAATTTAACAACTGCTTATGATATAAGTCGTACGGAAATGAAGAATATTATAAGTTTGGGAGACTTTGTGTAGCCTCTGCCTTAATTTGGTGGTTTATATTTTCAGCCTAAATTTGAAGCTTTGGAGCAAGCATGTTGGTTGTCTCATCGTTATGGTCACTTTTCCTGCCTTTCTGGGCTTTTTTACTCTGACATCATCCCCTCAATGGTGCAGTCATAGAGTGCACACCTTGAGTCCATGTCATCCCCTCACACACACACACACACACACACACACACACACACACTTCCAGGCTTAGTAATAGCAACAGGTATTGTTATTTATGGCAGGGGCAGGTGCTTGTAATACTATTAGGGTTTTCTGGAGCCATTAGTTCAGGTGCATTTCCTTCCTTCTTAGTCTAGGTACATCTTAGGATAAGGGCTTAGTTTTTGTGTATACTTATTCTTGTTTTTAGATATTTCAGTTTGATTTAGTTCCAATTATTTAAAAAATGCCTTAGGGATATTTGCTTGTGTTATTTAGGAATACATGCAGGAGTACATTGTGTGTAATGGTATACAAGTGCAAATGCATTTTTAAAAATTTTTATGAGTCAAATTTGGAAGGGATGCAATTGTGCTGGTTTTGTCCCAAATCCACAGACAAGCTCTGATTAATGATGAAACATTAAGTGTGCTGGCTAGTCTAGTTACATGAAATTAAAAGTATGTGCAGTATCATTTCTGCAGGGATTTTGTGTATACGTTAATGTATAACAACTAATTGTGAGATTAAGGTATATACATCTTTCACCAAAATGAGAAACAAGGAACAGGTTCAGGTCACATTCAAGAGAGTGTGAGAGTTAAGGAGAGCAGGAAACAGTGCCCACAAAAGTAAAAGGGAAGACAAGCTTGTCGGAAGGTGTTCACAGTATCAGGGTTAGCAAAGCCAAAATAGGGGTTTGCATGAACTTTCCTCCCTGCAGGTCACTGCAGTGGTGAGGAAATGTATTAGTCCACTGTGCCACCAAAACAGCATGAGACAGTCACTTGTTCTAATCTAAAAATGTTAGTGAAAGTGTAAAAATGTTTTAAATTAAATGAACAAAGTCTCATTTCCAAAATACAGCTGTGATTTTGGTAAATTGCTTTTGAGATAGGCAAATATGTATCATTGAACTTGTATGAATAAGCTTGGTGAAGAAAGGCCGACAGTGTCTGTACCATCTCAGATGCTTGAAGGACTTCTGTCTTCCCAACAGTGTACTGAAGAACTTCTACACATGCATCATTGAAAGTATCCTCGCCGGAAATGCGATCGGCTGAACGCATCACACACATAGAGCTCGCTGACCTGCAGACTCTCTACAATAAGCGATGCTGTACCAAGTCCAGGAACATAGTAAAGGACCTGAGCCATCTTAACCATGGACTCTTCTTCCTGCTGAAGTCGGTAAGCGTTACCATGCTCTCTAGACCAAGACAGAGAGAATAAGGAGGAGTTTCTTTCCGCAGGCTATTCGGACTCTTAATCAGACAAATACCACACCTAAACCATAAATTACTCCTACCCCTACTACCTCATAGCACCACCGCACTTTACACACACATGTTTTTAAAAAAAGATTGTATATTATTATTATTATTATTATTATTATTATTATTATTATTATCATTATATTTCCTTTTTTATCATGTATATACCACACCCTGGAGCATTACACAAAGCATTTCACTATAACAATGTATGTGACAATCAAAGTCTATCAGTAAAGTGAATTTCTCCCAAGTTCTCTTACTCTGTACTGTGGGTAATCTATTAAACTCCCAGAAGAACTTGCCACATCACAGTACGACCTATTGCTCAATGCCAACAGACTGTATATCTGGGTGAATGTTGTTGGTCAGACTCTGGGGTGTGTGCAGAAGATCAACATTAACAGAGATAGGTTGTTTAAAACTGACCAGAAAAAGAGCATTATAGAGAGGTAAAATGACAAGACATACTGCCTATCCCTGCCACTGTCAAAATCATCAGACCTATCCCATTAAAAATGTATATGACTTGATAAGTTAATGAAGGGGTTCCAATAAACAACCACTATTACTATTACACTATTACTGGCGGAATCACACATTGTGCTAAAATCAGCCCAAACATAAATATAGATGACTAGTTTCGACATAGCCTTGAGTGTTGATGACATTGATGCTGCAGAGTGACGTTAAATAAAGCTAAATAAACAAATAAAAGCAAAAGGTAACTATTTCACATGCCCTGCTAAAAACAGCAAGGCCACACATATACTGACCAACAAACAAGACTAGCAAATTCACTAGCTAACACACACAAACCAGTTTGGAAAAGCATGGACAATGGAACTCACCTGGTCTTTCTCCTTAACCAGCATATCAGCATCCAAAACTTAACATATACTGGATTAGCTTTTCTTAAGCAGAGTGTGGATTTTTTAAAAACAAGTATAATTATAGAATATTATATAGTCATATTATCAGAGAGTCATAACTGTATGACTGTAACCTTGGGCATATAAGGAGTGACTTAATATGCTTAATATGGAAAGATCACATGGGTGAGTTTCAAGGTTGTGTGCTCTACCAGTGTACCATCAGCCAGCTGCGGTATAGACTACATATGTAGTGAAATGGTAGGAATTGGGAAATAGACCCAAGAGCACATGTCCTAAATATGTTTCTGAAAATGAAATGGTGCCTTTAGATGCCATTTATAAAGAACAAACTTACTCAAAAAGAAACACACACTCATAAGAAGTACCTCAATGGACATTATTAGCTCTTGCTTATTAATTAACTGACTTTTGCAAAAATTTCTCCTGCTATCAATTTCCAAAGTATATTTTTCTCTCTGAACTTGCCTTTCTCTCTCATAAATTTACTTCACATTGTTTTTGTTTGTTTTATCTTGGCTTTCATTCTAAATCTGGTATCATTACTTTCAAGTTGTTTCAAATCTATCTTCTTTTAGAACTCAGAACGTAATCTTTAAAATATGTAACCTACCATTTAACAATGGCACCTAAGAAAAAAGCCGCTACAATTCCTGGTGGCGTTTCACACATTTAAATCAAGTTTCTCACAGGTCTCAGATATCCTGATTTGATTAGCTGCAAAATTTTGGAGAACTAGTAGAGCCTTCCTAAAGCTGCACTTCCTCTGAGTTTTTACTCTGTGTCAAAAGCTATAAATGATGCCAAAATATACTATAACTAAGACTTCCTTTGCCATTACTTGCTAGTTTTCAATTGTGTCAAAAATAATTCACAATCTAAATTTGTTCGTAAATTCGTCTGTTTTAATTGACTAGTAGTGTTTTTATTATTTACATGATTAATTATTGATGCAGGACTGAGCTATTTTAAGCTCAAAACTAATGTTCAGAATTTCTGAAAAATCTGCAAATTACAATGCGTTTGAGAAAATGCTAATGTAACACTTTAAACACACACATTTGTTACAATTTAATGCACTATAATCAGAATTAGGCATAGTACATTTAAAGTTCGTTTTAATTTAAGGTGTATGTTAGGAAGCAAACACATTCCTTGTTGATTAACCTGAATGGTCATAATATTATGCTTCTCCAATTACAGCGTTATTTGAGTTGTAGTAAGGTTTGTTTTAATAATAAGCTTTTAAATGTGTGTGTCAGAAACGCGGAGGAATCCCAGAGATCTGAGCGAGTCCATTCCTGGAACCCACCAAATCTCCAGGACCCCCCACGTTTCCCCAAATGAGGGCATCCTGAAGATCCCTGCGCGTCCATTCCTGGACGCGCCAGATCCCCAGGAAAACCCCCACCTGGAATAAAAAAACCGGAGCCCGAGATGCAGCGATCCACAGACAGACAACCAATTATAAAAAACACAAGACATTTATTAAGGATCAGGGCCATGCAGGACTCGTGCCGCGACTCGACAAACACGAAAAGAAAAACAGTCTGTCTGTGGACCTGCGGGCTCCGCTGTTTGGCCGGTCAATCTGTCAGAAACGGGGAGGAATCCCAGAGATCTAGGCGAGATCTAGAACCCACCAAATCTCCAGGACCCCCCCCCACGTTTCCTGACACGAATCCTGACAGTACCACAGCAGATGATATATTATTAGGATGGTGGACTATCATTAGCACAGTAGTGACACTGATTTGATAATGACATGTTAGATTGTATTGTGCTACTCTAAAGGTTTTTAGGCACAGCTGCCTTGTTTGTTTCTTTAAAGACTGTAAAATTCATAGTCACTTTATTGGGACACCCTAACCATTTTGGTTTGTCTGTTGGTTGTAGACTATGACTTAAACACACACCGGTCACTATATTAGGTACACCTGTTCATGTTCATCTGCTTGTTGATGCAAATATCACAAAGTATCACATAACAGTAAGAACTCATAGACATGGTCAAGCCGATCTTCTGAAGTTCAAACATCAGAATTAAAAGTGATTTAAGTGACTTTGAACATGGTATTGTTGTTGGTGCTAGACAGGCTGGTCTGATTATTTCCTATGCTGGCGGGAGTGGGATTTTCTCGCACAGCACCATCTCTCAGGTTTACAGAGAATGGTTCAAAAAAGAAAAAATATCCAGTGAGCAGCAGTTATTTGAACTAAAATTGTCTTGTTGATTGAAAAGGTCAAATAAGAATGGCCAGACTGGTTACAGATTTTAGACAGCCAACAGAAACTCAATTAACTAAGGTATGCAGAAGAGCTTCTTTGAACACACAACATTTTAAACCTTGAAGCAG
>JAUZSU010026598.1:0-10558 GCA_034780255.1 Parotocinclus maculicauda | reverse complement strand
TTATAAATGTGCCCCCCTTAAAAACACACTGGCCCCACCTCGGCCCCCCTGGGGATTTTGGTCTAGAACCGCCACTGGTTCTTTAGACTAGTGACCTAGTTTCTTGGATGTTATGCATTCTCTTTTCTCTCAGAGCCGATGTTCTGGTGCTGGTTCCGGCACCACGCACTTGGATGTTCTTCCAGCTCGGCGTCGCTCTGATTGTCTTAGGCAGGTCCCGTCAGAGCGCAGGAACTCCCTCCATCGGTTGGACATTAGGAGACGATGTGCCGCCAAGGACCTCCTACTAAGGACTCCTTTTATAATCTATTTTGTTTTATAATTTAGTTCATTTTCAAATTTTTTCTATTACTCATTTAACTTTTATTATTAGTCTGTTATTTATTTATTGACCTGGTTTTGCTGTAACTTGATAGACTTTTGGTGTTTATTTAGTTAACATCTAGGCCACCCATGGAGGACGGGTATTCTGTTGAGTCTTGGTCCTTCCAAGGTTTCTACCTACCATTTTAGGGAGTTTCTCCTTGCCACTGTCGCCCTAGGCTTGCTCAACTTGGGATTGGCCTTTTAAGACAGTGTAATATTGTGAAGCTGAACTGAATTGAATGCATTGTTGGCAGACCATGATGGGAAGGTGGCATCCCTGTATCTTTACTATGGTTTTCTTTCCCACCCCCAAAATTCAGCCAGTTTGGTCCATTTAGACTCTGGTTTCGACCTCAGGCCCAGCGTTTCCAGGGTAGTCTCTGAAACACCTGACCCTTGCCGATTTTTTTTTTCTTCTTTTTTTCGTGGGCGCTTTTTAAATACAAAAGCTCTGGTTTGTTATTTAAACGATCGTCAATGCTAATCAGTTAAGCTTTTATCCAAACCCATTCTGCCCGTACAATACCTCCCCATCCGTTTGGTCCCTAATCAGATATTCAATAACCCTTATCCCGCTGACCTTGCGTCCTAGAGAAAGCAGAGACAAACCACAGGAGATTGAGTTTTTGAACAGGTTTAATTCCGCCAGAAACTGTGCCGCGACATGAGAGAAACGGGTCGAGGACACCCAGCGCGAAAATACTTTACAGGCAAAAAAAATAGACTTTCACAATAAATAAATATATAAAATAAATATCGTACATTTTACTCAATTTCAAAATGAAAACGGTATAAATTATAGACTTTTAAATGATCCTCCGTACAGGTTTCAGTCCCGGCAGTGACCTGGACTCCTTCAGATTATCAGTAGTCCGGGATCTCGGGTGGTCCACCATCGTACGATGCCCGGTTCTGTAGAACGTCCATGGTCCAACCGGCCAAATTAGTGCCAAAAACGAGGGTCAAGCTGTCCTTTTAAACCACGTTGCTCCAGGATGATGGACCTTCATGCATTCTTGCATTTTAGGTCCAACTAGGAGGGTCAGTCCTGCCCAAAAACAATTGCAGATATTGTGCCCAAATATAGAGATACAATTGGGGTCAATTGAAGGAAAGATGTCCTTGTCCTTGTCCCTAAGTGGCTTCAGGTCCAAAAAGCAAAGTGTGTCTCTGTAGACCGTCCTCTCATGGCTGTTTAGATCCAACAGGAACGGCATCGTATCTTCCATGACCTTTGGAAGCAAGGAGTCCTGTCTCAACTGACTCGGCTGTTCAATCAGCCTCTTGTTTTTAAATTCAATGATCTCCACAGTGATCTTAAAGATCCAACGAGCAGATCCAACCTTCCCCAAGCCCGTCTGCCTCCGGACGCCTCCGTGTCCATGCAGGTCTCCCGAAGGCCTTTTTTGGAGGACGTTTTAAGACCTTGCTAGACTCCCGACGTCCACAGCGATCTGTTCTACCCCAGAACGAAGGGTTCGTGTTAGCGTTCGGCGCCTCATCGCTCCACTCATCTCTGTCCCAGGACCTCTTTGTAGAGCTCGGGGACGCGTTCGGGGTCGACGGGCCGTGGCAGGAAGTGCGTGAAGCGCTGGTGCCTGCGGGATCGGGTGCCATCCCTCGATGTGCCGTCTTTGTTGAGCGCCACGAAGTAGTGGGTCCCGCGTTCGCCGTGCCGGTACAGGTTGGAGGCGTAGGTGTTGTACCAGTTCTCCTCGAACTGCTCGCGGAACACGCACTCCGCCGTCAGCTTCTCCTGGGGGGAAAAGAAAAAGTGGAAAGGGTGCAAGGTCAGATGACGGGCGCCTTAAGATGTGCTCGACGTCTTAGGATTGTTGGATGTGTGGGTTTGACACTTACCGAACCGTACAGGTGGCCCTTGTTGTCCATGCCCAGGTAGAGGCCGCTGTCCACGCCTCGGATGCTCACCAGTCCCACTGCCAGGCTGATGAACTCCAGAATACCTGCGACGGGGAAAAGAAAATTAGGATTGAATGACCTTTTAGAAGTCAGTAATACGGGTAGAACTTCAAATGAGAACAAACAAATGTCTTCCTTTTTTAAATTGATTCTTTATCGACCCTCATGACCATAATTTAACATCCAATTTCAAAGCGGACAGGTAATTAATTAATTAACTAATGATTTACCGAATCTGCTGTGGTCCTTCCTGGTTCCCTGCACGGTTCCGTCCGGTAGGATCTCCAGGTGGAAGCCGGTCCTGCAGTACAGCTGCCTGCGCCGCAGGACCCCGCGGAGCTGCGCGAACTCGGCCGGTGGAGAGAGCGCGCTCCGGGACAAGCGCTCGGCCGGAGCCAGGTGCGCGTCCAGGAACGGGACGATCCCGGGAGTCCCGAGAGCCATGTGAGAGGAGAAGCTGCTGCTGCTGCTGCTGCTGATGATGATGCTGCCTGCACTGCCGACCACGAGCGCACCCATCGTTTATCCTTGAGCTCGTTCACGAGAAGCAGGGGAGACGGAAAGGAAAAAAAGTTCTCAGTGTGTAAGTCCGTGTCTCGCTCGCGCCTTAATGGGACGACTTATGCCGGGCTCACGAGGAGGCACGGCAGTTAAATACGTCCCGTATGCAAATGGACGGCGTTCTTGACGTATGCAAATGACACGCGCGAGACCGATCTGACCCGTTAACTCCTCCAGCGTTTGATCCTCCTCCCGCCTTTGATGATCTGACGGTTTCATCTCGCAAGCTCGTGCTGCGCAACACTGGAAAGACACGGGCACAGAAATGGAGCAGAAATGCAAAAAAGTGGATGATGTGAGAGAGAGAGAGAGAGAGACACAAAGAGAGAGAGAAAGGGAGAGAGAAAAGAGAAAAAGAGAGAGAGATGCAGGCAGGCGCAGGCGCAGACGCAACCCAACGCCTTCAGCAGGTGGAAAAACAAAAAGGCGGAGACTAAAGACCGGTATAGTGCACCTTTATTTAATTATTTATTTATTTATTTATTATTTACCTTTTACATCTGCTGGCAAAAAAACAGGGAGTGGGGCGTGGTCTAAAGAAGCGCGCCTAACAAAGTCAATTTAGTTTGATGTATTTTTTACATTTTATTTGATGTATTTCAGGTGATAACCTTTGTAAGTGCACCATAAACACGTAAAACCTTTTTTTCTATCGTAATTCATAACCAAATGAATTAAATACAAAAAGTAAACCTGGCAAAAAAAATAAATAAAAGACGAATAATTAATGATAAGTGATGATCTGTTTGGTTTGGTTGTTTTAAATTAGGTCTTATTCTTTATTTAAATCCTTGAAGTCACTTCATTTCTTTTCTGAACACATGCACCTTTTTTTATTAAGCTTTTATTAAGCTTTTATTATTAAATATTTTAATTTTATATTAAAAAATGTTGGTTTAATGTTATTTTTGTTTACTTCTTTTGTTGTTTAAGCTTTTCTTTTGTAAAGCGACCTTGGGTTTGTGAAAGGCGCTATATAAGTGTAAGTTATTATTATTATTATTATTATTATTATTATTAGGCGCAGGTACGAATCTTTTTGAAGAAAAGAAGAAGTTGGGCGTTTGCGTATTTCAGCTTTGGAATCGCACCATAAAAGTGTAAAACATTTTCCCAATTATGGCGTGAATGAATTAAGTACAAAATCCAAACGATGCAAATAAATTCAACAAACGATGGTTCTTTTTCTTTTGGATTTCTTTTCTTTCCTTTCTTTTCTTAAGCTACTCAGCCCTTCTTTTTTTTCTAATCCTGTCATTGATCTTATTTAGATTTTTAATGTTCAGGTTTATAAGCTGCCATTGAAACTGTGGGGGGGGATTTTTGTGTTTGTTTGTTTCTTGCTTTGCTTTTATCACGCGTATCCTTTGATTGACCTTTGATACCGCTTTGATAGCTCTCCTCGCGCTTCCCATTAATGCTATTGTCTTATGATAGATCAAAGGAAGAGAAATGAAGAAAAGGGGCGGGGCTTGGCACACAGGTGAGTCCGTTTTGAACCTTTGAAGTAAAGCGTTGTTGCCTGAGAATTGATTTCTTTTATTTATTCATGTCGTTTATTTTATTCCTTGATCTTAAACCCTATAGGCATAAAAGGTGAAGGGGAGGAGCCTGGCCACACAGGTGAGTCTTTTTTTTTTGTCTATTAAATATTGGTCTGTTTTCTTGCCAAGTGTCCAGTCCCATGCAGTATGAGACCCAGAGTAACCTTGGATGGGGCACAGCATTGCTTTATTATGATGCAGGTAAAAAAGGGGTGGAGTTACCTGAAGACAGGTGAGTTAGGACTGATTTATTGTCTGTAAAAACAGACTTTTGTTGAGTTTATAAGGCACAGGGGGCGTGGCTTTTACCTCTGACAGGTAAGTTGTACTTTGTTTGCCCCAGATGCACTGCACATCTGTCCTGCAGCACACTCGCAGCACCCAAAAAAAAAAAGAGCGTCACCTCTCGCTGCTCTTTGAACACCTCTCGTTCTTAATTTGGCCTTTGAATGGAGGAATCAAAGAGCAGCGAGGCTGCAGATCAAAGCGCGCGCCTTTTACTCCGCTTAAGAAGACCCATTAAGGTTCAAGCGGACTAAAGCAGGCACGAGCGCTTGATGCTAAATCGCTCTGATACTGCGGGCGAGCAGAAAAATTCCCCGTCGCCTGACAAATTACGACTTGTTCACCCCCGCAGAGGACCGAATGACTCACCCGAGCACAGGTACGGAACTTAAGTGGTGGCGTAAGGACGGCCTGGACGGTCCATGGGTCGCTGTGGCAGCACCGGGAGAGGGGGGGGGGGGGTGATCCCCATAGGGCTATATTATTGGCTGTAATCCCAGATGCATTATTTCATTATACATAGCATTCATATAGTATTATAGGGCCATTAATGATGAAGTTATGACGTCATAACCTTTGTTCTCTGAATACTGGACCGTACAGATGAGACGTGTCTGTGTTTTCAATCTACTCTCAGATTTTCCGATCCACGCTCTTTAAGTGGCCATCCATGGAAAACGTGTCTGATAATTACAGATTTGTGATGTCATCGGCAAATTAAATGTGGATCCTCGTCGACGTCGTAGCTTATAAGATGTTGTAACTACTGAAATAATAATAATAATAATAATAATAATAATAATAAGATCCGGAGTTTCAGCAGTGTCTTGTACTGCAATCTAGGTCTAAGAAGTATGGACTTGTGACGTCATAACCTCTATAACATTAACATGACGTGCCGCTAGATGGACCGTGCAAACCTATATCCTGCCCATATATGGGCATTATTTTCATTGATGATCTGCCCCGGAGCCCAATCGATAGATCTCCTTTATCGGATCGTTCCCGGTTGGGGTCAGAGCCCCTGAAAGTGAGGGCACGCGCCGTTTGCATAAATTGCCCAGCCCTGGCGGTGCGTGCGCGCGCAGAAAGGAGCAGGAGCAGGAGCAGGAGCAGGGGGAACAGATGCGCCTCGTGAATTATGAAACCATCAAGGCCTTTCAGGAGCAGCCGGGCGTGTTGATGCTACCTGTCCTATACGGTCGCGCGCACGGTGCGTGTTCAAAGCCAAGGTGGAGAACAAAGGGGGAGGAGGAGGAGGAGGAGGAGGAGGAGGAGGAGGAGGAGGAGGAAGGGGGTGCGAACAAAGCCGACTGATTGCTTATTGACCGATCATATCATAAAGTCGGGTTTGATCTGTGGCTCGAGGACATAAACGATCCGATCCGAATCAAAAATGCAAAACCTGCTGGGCCCCCCGCTGAAGGGGGGCATAAACTTTTGCAAACTGTACCCCCGAATTAATGTTCTCCCCCAAGCTGAGCCTCGTTTGCACCTAAAAACGAACGCGATCACAAAAATGGCAGGTCGCTCTTCCTAAAACATGCGCTTCGCCCTATTCACCTGTTTCGCCCATCACGGGTCGTGTTCCAATTCGCAAACGTAGTGCACTAAGTAGGGTGCGAAATCGCGAGTCAGACTGATTTAGGGAGCGAGGAGCAGGGAGCCGGAGTCCGGGGGCTGTTCTGCTCCTCGGTCTGATTCAGATCATCGGTATGAGGCGTCGCGGACCGACCCCGACGCTCTGACGTTACGCCCTGCGTAGGCACCCTGGCAAGTAGGGAGGGAACGAATTGGGACCGAGACCATAGAGGGGAAAAATGGCGACTGCGCTGCGGAGGATGGCCGCGGTCATAGCGAGCCGATGCCGCTCCGGATCAGGACTGGAAGCGCGATGGAACGGTGCCCGGTTCAGGCAGGCAGGAGCGGTGCTGGGGCTCGGGCTGGGGATCACAGCCGGAGGGGCGGCGGTGATGTACTTTAGATGCCGCGGAGGGAGACTCCAGAACACGCCAGTGCTCGCGGCAGCCTCGGAGGAGACGGTAAGCGACGCGCGCGCTGCTTTGTAAATTCAAAATAATAATAGTGGTCATAGATCATAAGATCTGGGGGTGATGTGGAGGCCGGTGAGCTCAGTGTCATTAAGGGAACCAGTACGAGATCATTTTGGGGGCATGGCGCGTTATCCTGCCATTATAAGCTGGTACCTATGTGGGCACGAAGGGGCGCACAGGGTCAGCAACAACACTTAAACCCCCGGCTGTGGGCTTTAAACGATGCCCAGTCGGGATTAAGGGGTACAAAGTGTGCCAGGGTAAAAAGAAATCAACACACACGTAGCCTCAGTCGCTTGTTCTTAGGTGGCACTGTTCTGCTGTAGCCCATCCGGCTTAAGGTTTGACATACAGCATTAACAAGGCATTTTTTGCCCTCGTTGAAAACTGGGCACGTAAACCCTATAGCGGTGGTGCCGTGGATGAAAATCCCCCCACTTTTTTTAATTGCTTGTTCCTCGGCTGTTCCTACTTAAGAATCGACTGAGGAGGGAGGAAAAAAATACAAATAAATCTTTATTTTTCAGCACTTTTCAATTTTTCGAGGACTATGTGGAATCAATACAAGACAGGAGGAAGAAATAAAAATAAAATTTATATAACCAACAATTAAATTAAAGAGAATCTGGAAAAAATAAATGAACAGAACAAAACCGTTGACTCTCCACCAGAGGGCGGAAAAAGCTAAAAAATTATTGTTATTAAAAAAAAAAAATTCAACCATTGGTGCTGCAGCAGATCCGAGAAATACCAAAATTAAAAAAAAAATTTTTTTGTATCCTTCAAATATAATCGTCGGTAAATCCGCGAAACAAGCAATAAAAAAGTCTGGCCTACGGTACCAGGGGTGGGTTATGTGGCAAAAAATGTTGCCAAGCAGCCCATGAATGTAAATACTAGATAAACAAACACTTAAGTACAGTAACTAAGTGTTTATTCTGCATTATTTATGTATTTTCGGAGCAAAAACGTTATGTTATGTTATGTTATGAGTTTTAACGACGCTGAACATAACTTCATTTCTTTTCCAGGATTTACATGTTGACCGTGACCTCTCAGGCTGTTGGAGGCACCACAGAAAGACTGTGCATCCAAATCAGACAGTCCGTGCTATACCAACACGTCGGCATACTTTCACTGTCGGTCACTTTGACGGTGGGACAGACCCAGACCTCTCTCCTGAGAGAGAACATACAAATTCAAGGGTACTATAAGAGCATCCCATTCCAGGTCTGACACTCACCTACAGGACATGAACGTAGAAGCAAAAGTTTGGTCCCATCCTGTTTTTTGATGTTAACTCCGTCTCTGTAGATTATAATAATAGAACAGATATAATTCTCACATTTAAAGACACTCATTATGTTCAAATGAGACGTTTCCAGGTCTTTCTTGGGTTTAATTGTAAGTTAAAATGTTTATAAGTCATTAAAACACGGTTAAATTTATCCAGTGGTGTCAAGAGTTCATGTAGCCTTCTAGGTTTGGAAAGTTATTGTTAGTTTGATTATTTCTCCACATGTTCTAAGCGTTCCTGGTGCCCTATACAGTCTGATTTATGAGCTTATTTTACCCAGAATGCTAAACATGTGTTGATTTGACCTACATAAGATCCCAGCTGGTCCTGGTTGGGTTGTGTTCTTACGATTTTATTTGTACTAACATTTTAGAGGTTTGATCTACTAGGAGGAATAGTAGCTCTGGATAAAGGCGTCTGCTAAACGTTCTAAGTGTAAATGTACAGGTTCCTGAAGTCAGCACTGAGACCGAGGCCCTCATCGGTCTTCAGATCACGGGGCCACAAACGTCAGTGAACAAGACGACAAAGATCCTCATCCAACCTCGCACCCAACTTATCATCATTCAGACCGATAAACCCATCTACAAACCGGGACAAACGGGTAACTCCCTCACCTGCTACCCTGTGCTTTATTAGAAATAGAGTTAGAACAATGGAGTCCAAAAATATTGTAAGTTCTCTGAAAGCTTACAAACGTCTCTCACAAAACAGCTCGCTAATTAACGAGTAAAAAGGCCAGACTTTAAAATATAAAGCCTTTGTTCGTGGTCTCTGGGGGTCTGGACTTTGGGTTCCTTAGAACTCAAACTCACTCAGAAACCCAAACGAATTTCGCCATCTTTAAGGACCAGGACCGATTCCAAGGTGAGGTTTTATCTAAAGTAATGAATTAGAAGTGGCTTAAAACTGCCTAAAACAAACACGCACTCATATGTGTGTAATATTTATTTACATATTTACATTTAATTTAATCTAATCTAATCTAAAGAGAAAGAGAACTAAGCGCTGCTAATCATAGCACGCTGTGATGTAGGACCCACATATGGCCACCAGGTGTCACCCTAATGCACAGCGTACAGTAAAAGCACAGAAAGCGTTGCATTGATTAAAATGCTAAGCTACTATTTTAACATCGTTCAAAAATAGTGTTTTTGAAGTAAAATATTATTAATTTGAGTTAAGATGGTATTTATTCTTAATATATTTTAGAAATTTATTCTCAAATATATAGCAGCATGTTGAGAAGGTGTAGTTAGCAACTCCCCGCTAACTACAAAGGCTAAATATTTAAGAGTTATATTATTTATTTAAATAAAAAACGATATATTGTTTACTTATTTATAAGTATGTGTTTATTTAACTATAAAACACAGCTATACTCTTTGTAGCGTTAGGAATGATAAATTGTTTAGTACATTTTATTGCAGATATTAAAGCCTGTATATTGAGTAAATGTTTTATAATAAATGTGAGTGTTTTTGGATAATAATTATGATTCTGATGATTCTCTATATCTTTTATTTTCCACAGTTAAGTTCCGCATTGTCTCTCTAAATACTAATTTCTTCACTTACAACCAGAGGGTAAGCTATGATATATATAACATGATTTATTTAAAATAAACTGCATACTAAAATGACCTGTAATGTGGTAAAAAGCATAAATTATTAACATATATTAAAGAAAGTTGAAAGAAAATAGTGTTTGTAATGTCCATAAAATGTTGTAATACAATAAAAGTTATCCTTTTTATCTCTGAAGTGTAAACAAAGCAAAACAATGCACGTTTCTATTTACATTTTAAATTAAAAAAAACTTTAATTCTCTGAAAAAGGAAAATGTCTATAGAAATTAAATGTTCTCTATCATAAATAACTTATTATTACTTATAATTCTTAACATTCCCTTTTCATTTCTGAAGAATCGTTTTTAAATTTCTGAAAAGACAATAAAATAATTTCTTTTCAAAATGGTTATTTTTTTAATATTAAAAAATGGAATAAAAATAATCTTCAGCCTCCTGCAGTTAAAGTATATTTGACTGAGAACAGAATGTGAGCATGATGTAAAATTGTAAAAAAAAAAGTGTAAATATTCTGTAATCATTGAGTAGTGAAATGTTTTTGATTTATGTCTGACTTGTTTATATCTTTTTAAAAACTTCTTTTCTTTTCCCTCTAGTTTCCGACAATAGAACTGCAGGTATGATTCCCTTTTTTAGTTTTATTACACTTTTTATATAATCATATTTATTTACAAATATATAACCGATAAGCCATAACAGTAAAACCTTCTTCTTGTTTTCAATCTGATTTTCCATTTGCTCATCTTCACTTAACACGTAGCTGCAGACGTTGTGTGTCAGGACCTCCACAAACACAGCAGTGCTGCTGGAGTCCACTAAATAACTAACGCAAAAGTGGTTTCAGTGTTATGGCTGATCGGACTGTGTTTATACAGTCAATTCTGGTTAATAGGACCACCGGTTAATGGGACCAGCCGCTTATTCGGACCAAATCCTAAAGTAC
>JAUZSU010026597.1:0-22199 GCA_034780255.1 Parotocinclus maculicauda | reverse complement strand
TGTCATCAGAAACCATGATCATGATATATCTTGCTAGAGTGCAGTAAGAAAGGTTTTAGTGCCTGGGGGTTCTACTAATAGATAGTATTGACTGGTTACAGTATCTTTGAATGCAGAAAGTCCTTCAGTAATAATTTCCCACTAGCCTTTAGTCCAGATATAGCAGACGTACACTGTAAGCAGATAGAACCTGAAGTATGTCGTCAATAATGCTCTGCCTATTTTTTTTTTTATTTAACGGTTAAGGAAAATCAAACAAAGACATCTAATAAATCATTGAATAAATGCAGGAGTCTCTTTAGGAATAATATATACAGTGTGACTTATACTAACTATAGGCTGTTCCACATAGACTGTACATGGATCACTACTGTTGGCATATAAGGTATATTTATGAACTGCACACAAGGCAGTTTGCTATTCTACTACTTATGTCTATAAAGGGGGGAAAACAATATTTAGCCTGTTACAAAAATAAGTTTATGTTACTGACTTGTATTGATTATACTGCCAAATCGTATAATTACATATATAGCATTTTTCTTAAAATAATCTAAATACTGTACAATATTAATAATATAGGAAAAGGAAATAAGCAATGCAAATCTAGAAAAAGAGAGTATGGCTGCCTATGCAAACAAAATAAAGTAATTGAAAGAAACAGAAGAAATGTGAAGGCAGAAGACAAAGAACGTGAAAGGAATGAGTAAACTAAAAAGAAAGGCCAGTGCAAAAAAGCAAAATGTGGAAAAGAGAGGGAAGAAAAAATGTTAGTAAATGAAAAGAAAAGGGAGAGGGAGAATGATGATGGAAAGAAAAAAAGTTAAGGCAAATGGGTGAAAGAAGAATGGGAATTTATTAAAGGAAAGGCAGGAAAGAGAAATGGAAGAAAATTATGGGGAGAAAAGATAGGTAGATAGGGAAAGGGAAAGATAGAAAAAAATAATAATTTATATATATAGCAAACAAAAACCAAAAAACGTTTTTTCAATTTTACAGGGGTGCCAACTGAAATACAATGACCCACCCAAATTCTCATCATAGACAAATTGCAGGGCGGAAGTCCAGCCTACTCATGAGTCTGAGCCCTAACCCCCTTTCAAATCCCATTACGTTTTCGTCACATTACCACATAATAAAATGTGCCATGCTTGCAAACAGAGATGAGTACAGAGACAGATGTAAGTGCATGTAGTGCTTCATTAAAACATAGTGATAGACAAAATGTGAAAGCACTGACAAGGTATTAGGACTAAAAGTGTACAGACAAAGACTAGGTCTTTAAAATAATACATACAGAGACTAATAGGCTAGGTTAATGCAAACAGACAGTGGATAATAATCTAAGGTAATACAATAATGACATTTGACATGACAATGACATGAAACAACAGGGTCAAATGACAATACACGGTCATCAAGTACAGGACTAGAACTTTAGTTAACTAACACAAAACTAGACTAGACTAGACGCTACACAGAAACAGAAAACACAGAAAAAAACAAAAACAGTACAATAAGCTACAAGTTTGTGTACACACCATAGGATAGGGTTAAATACAGAAACTATAAACAGGCAAACTGTGACTTGTTTATAAAGCGGAAGCACAGAAGGCTGTAAGTAATCAAACTGCTGTGGAAGGAGAAAAAGGTCTGAATGGAGCCATGGAAGGTGATGTAGCTTATGGGCTGCTCCCTGCACACATCATGGTAACAAACTGCTATATTATTACATCATGGCATATAGTAATCAGTAGTAACCTATTTCATACTATATGAAATATAGTAATATCCTACTTTACCAGCAAAACCTTGTTTTTTCTTAGCAAATAAGTAGGTCCTGGAAATTTACTTTTAAGGCAGTGCTCATGTGGGAACACTGATGGACAGGTTGGTGCTCATTAGATTTATTCTGTGGACAGTATTACACAAGATTGGTTCTGTGAGGAGACCATTCAGAACAGGAAAGAGGTGTGTTTATAATTACTTTGAATGTGGAAAAAAAGCTGCTTTGAAAGCAAGAAGCTCGGCTATCTGTCAAATGGATTCAAAAAAACGAAATAATAAACTAAGTTCAACTGTGCAGCAAACTAACATGTTACTGCTTGTTTTTTGGACGCAATGACTGGATCCCACAAACAATCATATGCAATACTGTCATCAGATAATACTATAATAAGTATAACTCCAGCCTGCAAACTGGATTCCCAGTGATGGCTTGAATTAATCAAAGTTGCTTGTATTAGTTGGGGGTACCTTTTTTAAAAGTGCTATTTAAAATGTGGGTTTTCTTGGGCTTGTGTGTTTGTAGGAATTGAATGAAAAGACAGCAAAGTGGAAAAAAGAGGAAATGTGAACAAGTAAGACTACAAACATTCCTGTAAGAAACTAGAAAGTAGTGAAGCCTAAAGGGGAGTAAATTGAAAGTAAACGAGATGGCACTAAACGACTTTAAAGGGAGGGAATTGTGTTCAAAGCCAGATCAAGAAAAATAGAAATTAAGTTTAACTGAATAAATTAAAGTCAATATTAAAGTGGTAAATTATAGAACATGAGAGGATATTTGATTGTTATAAAGTAAAGAGAACCTTTAAGTCATTGGAATTGAAGGATGTAGGAAATGCGACTAAGTTGAATTTGAAGTCAGCACTCCGACTATTATTTGAGTTTAAGGGATTATAAACTTACCGTTAGCCTCTGCATTTATGGCTAAACTTTTGGGATTTCAATTGTTTGTCACTCAAATTGTGACTCAAACCCCTGGATCTCTAGTCCAAATTGTGGAATACAGATATAATACATGTGTGGAACACATATAATACATATAAAATACAGTAAATATTTGTTTTAAAGGGGGAAAGAATATTCCATTCCACATTTAACTGAATATTATTTTATAAACCCTGAACACTATAAATTACCTGTAAATTACCATTGCACATGGAATTGAGTGAATAAACCGTTAGCACCTGCTTTTCCTTTCTAAAATAGTATATAGGTCTCTACAGCAGATTTCCCATTCTTAAAACCTTAACTATATTACAGGAGAGCCATTATCTGGTCATTCTGTTAAGTGGTATTGTCTTAACTGCTGCACTTCTTAAACTTTTGCTACTAAGGCAACAAAAGCACCTTGGCAGACAGCCATCCACATCATTAAAACAACACAATAGAGTGATTACTTGTTCGATCCCAGGTGGAGCAGTATGGGTTCTGTGTGGAGCCTGCATGTCCTTCCTATGTCTATGGAAGTATACTCCAGTATCCACTCACAGTCCAAAGACATGCTTTAGGTTGATTATCTATAAAAAAGTGGCCTTGTTGTGTGAGTGTATGTGCCCTACAGTGGAGTGCCATCCTGTCTAGATTTTCTAATGCCTTAGGTCCTATACCAGTGGCTAGGCACTTGAATTCCATCAACCCTGTCCAGATTAAGATTAGATTATATCTAATCCACAATGCACTAACCAAATGTATGTGCTTGCTTTTCACTGTTTGTTGGTATTTATGTGTAATAGATGTGATTCAATTTAGCATATTGTCCCAGTTGTACATTATAAAATGACTGGCTTTTATTGAGGATGGACAGTCAACGTTTTCTTATCAAGTGTCTCAACAAAAGTATTCAAGTAAACTCAGTTTTTTTATATTTTTAATGTAAGCTAGGAAGGGCATGTCATACTGACATTTATTTGATCAGTGTATAATGTTTGACTAATCTGCAATTGATCTGTGTCAATCAGTTTTGAGGGTAAAACCTCAGAACTCCACAATCAGCAGTAAAATCAGAGTTCTTACTGTTCCCTGTGTGTGAGAGAGAGTGTGCGTGTGAGAAATAACACATTAACAGCTATATAGTAATGACTGTCAGTGTGAGATATACATACACATTGTGAATGCACAGACCATATATGCAAGTGTGAAAAGGTTCCTTTGAAATTGAGAATTCTCTTCATTGTCTGGAGCTTCTTGCAAGTAATGAGAAAGTCTAAACCTAGCTTATTAAAACAGCCAGTCTAAGGTGACATATGAGTATGTTCTGGAGCCCTCTGTTAAATCAGTCTAGCATTAACAAACCACGCTTATAATGAACCCCTAATACAATGAATGAAAAGAAATTCACATTAACACTGCCTGCTTGTTCTCTGAGACTGATTTAGCCTTGCAGAAAAAAAAAATTCATTACAATAGGGTTTTGTTGGAATGGTTCATTCCTGCTGCAAAACAAATGTTGCGTGAGTGAGCCTTTCTTTTTTGGATGGGTAAGTGTACAATGATCCCACTAGAGCTGAGAGATGCTTGTGTACTTCTGTAGCTTCAGCCTAAAAACAAATTAGAATAACTAAATGAGCTATGCTTCAATAAAGTGTTACTCGCTCCCAAAACTAAAGATGCTATCTGACTACACTTACAAGTACTTCTTGTTTTGTGTTCTTCACACTTAAAAAAGAAAACACATAAAAATATATATATATTCCTGAAAAACACTTCATTCTCAAAAATAGAATGAAGAAATATAGAAATGAGATAAGATGAGGTGCTGGACTATAGATCAGAAAATCCAGGTTTCAAATCCCACCTCCACCAAGCTGTGACTGTTGGGTCCTTGAGCAAGACCCTTAACCCATAATTGCTTGGCTTGTAAAAAATTAATTGCTAGGACTTTATCAGGTAAGTCTGGTTAAGGGGCGTCTGCTAAATGCATATACCTGTATGTAAATGTATGTAAAGGTAGGTGTAAAGGCTGTGCTCAAGGACCTAACAGTAGCAGCCTTGTACTGAAATTCAGCAAATCCCAATTAGTAACCTTCACTCAGCCTCCACTGTCCCTATACTTGTATAGAATGTAGCTGCAAATTACCCAGTAATGTATTGGTTTTTGTTGACACATGAGCCCTCAGGGTAATTATCTACAAATTGTACTAAGTTTGAACCTGGTAAATTAATGCCTGAGTCAACCCTGGATTTATGACTCTGGTGTAAATTCACACTTGATTAAGGAAGGATGTGGAAGAGATATAAAAAAGAAAAAAAATTGGATGACATCTAAGCACATATTGATTGAAGAGGGAGATTGGACCTCAACGCAGGCCATTAGACTTCTAGCCTAAGGCTCCAAACAATCAAAGCTGGTATAAATTAAATTATGCATTGTGCAATACATTCCTAAATGACAGGAAGCAAAACAAACTTGTATCTATAGAAGCTACAAGTTTAGTCTAATGACTATCTCACAGCATCATGGCAGAACCCTTTATGACTACTGTATAAATAAAAGTTTCATCACCCAATATTGTGAGCTCTATGTGTATACCCATCTCTGTGTTTATCTTTGTGAATAGATTTTTGTGATCATGCCATGTCTTCTGTGTTTTCACAGCAGCATTTATGAAGCGTTTTATCCTACTTGTCATCTTTTTAAATTTTTTTATTCCAGTACTATTTATTAAGCAGTGTTATCCAGATACCCTTATCCAGTAACTGGTTCATGTCAACACGAAGTAAAAGCAATTTTAGAATACTTCTATAAAGTCAACATCCAGACATTTGTACAAAATTTTATTTTTACAAGAAACTGCAAGCAATTTTCTTTACCTCCAAAGACGTTGAACAAAAACCAGCTGAACAAAACGAAGAATTGTTCTCCATATTTCATATTTCATCAGTTCCTGACATTCTTAACAGCACCAGGAGTTATCATTTTTTAAGACTTCATCTAAATGTCTGAACATGTTAGTGCTAAACAACTAGTGCTAAATAGTATCCCCTCAAACAAATACTACTCTACTCACTTCATACATTTAAGCCTGAGGGCCATTATGATGAACTTCCCCACAACATGCTTCACACTGCTTGGTATGAAGACTTCTAATGTCCAAAAAAGCCTGGACCCGCAACTTGACTCAGACTCACACTACAGACTGCAGCTTAGTTGGCAAAAAAACTAAAACTTGAGACTTGATTGGATTTGCATGCTCAACTAGAGTTCATAAAATAATTCACATAACATGAATGCTGATTATTTTTTTCACCAAATAAATCATTATCTTAAATTTATCTGAAAACTGCAATTTTACCACGGTTAACAAAGTAAGAGGGGCAAGTCCTTTACTTTTCTGATTTCTACTATAGCTAAACCAAAGACAATGAAATGTCACATGCATATCACATGCAGTCCTTCAGACTGAACATTTTTTCTATAATCAATTCCTTTTCTTTTGAAGCTGTGTCAAATTTGACAATTTTAGTTGAGGTTCACTTTTGTACAAAAAACTAAATTGATAAACTAACTAAACTAAAATTCTCTACTGAAGACTTAAGACTCGAAATATAAGCAACTTGTAAAAATCTGTTATGTCATAATCTTTCATGAACATACCAAAATAAATTGGGTGTTATTAATCTCATTTTATTAACAACAGATATGGATTACACATGCACACGTCAGTTTACGTACACTCTTCCCCTTACTGGGTGTGCAACTTGGCTTGAATATGCAATCCCTACTTCAGGTTAACACATACTGGTACACTTAGTCCAACCAGTTTTTGAAATTATAGAGTTTCAGTGATGATTTTATGCTACCTGCATTTAGGTGTGTATCCAAGTGTCACACTGAAGCTCATAAATCCAGAAACCAAATATTGCTAGAATACATATAAATTAGATTACCAACATTTAACAGAATCAATTAACCACAGTAACTTACAACTGATCTCTGCAGCTGAGGGTCAAGGACTTTTCTAAAAGCTTAACAGTTGCAGTCTGATAGGGCTGGGATTTGCACATAACTATATGCTTAGCAGTTCAGAGCATTTTTAACTACCGGTCACGAACGGTGCAGCAGGCGGAGGCAAACGTGAAGCGCAGGACAAACTAGATTTATTATAACTTAATATACAGAGCGTAAAACAGAAATAAATCATAACGAGCTAACAGGCATGCCAGTCCCCCACCCCAAAAAAAAGCCTGTGCAGTGTGGAGACTGTTGACGCCCTACGGGTCGAGATGCGGGAGGGGCGCGCAGGCATCCAAGGGCACACCACCCTGCCTGCTCTGAAGGCAAACACAGCAAGCAGGAAATCTCGGGGCGAGGACGAGGGGATAGGGAGCCCCTCCCAGCCAGAAAGAGCCACGCCGAGATCTGTGCTCTTATCCGCAGTGGGCACACCGCGCTCAGACTGCACGGGCTAGTGGGAGTTCCAGCGGGGAGCTCCTCCCGAAACAAAGGCATGAGCCCTGGAGGAAACGTGGCAACCCCGGCCGTCGCGTGGCTTATCCGCGGGGGAACGCGGTAAATGACCCCCGCTAAACGGCGGATCGCTCCTCAAGAACCCCCCCCCGGGTCATGGCCAGATCCTGCTTTGCATGGCTGCCTCCTTAGCGGCGAATCTTTCTGTCACGAACGGTGCAGAAGGTGGAGGCAAACGCGACATACGTTTATTGTAACTTAATATACAGAACGTAAAACATAACTAAAACAGGCGTGACACTACCAAGCTACCGTAATTCCAATACGCTCCATGATGTTAGGCATTGCAATTTTTCTCAAACTAATTATCTAATTTGTTTTGTTTGTTAAGAAAAATAAACTTGCCGAAAATGGCCTTGAAATGACAGCAGTAACAGCAGCAAGTTTTTAAAGCTGGCTGGAATTTTGTTCCGCATGTACTGTATTTTCACTAATTTGAATTTTACTGACAATGCAAGGTCGATCAGTGTCCTTAAAATTCACTGAATACTTAATTCTCAATTATCCCAATTATTCAACAAGTTGTTTGAACTGAAGTTAAAAGTAAGAGCCTTGTTCTCACACATCAGCCCACTACAGTACACATTCTAAGTATGTTTATTTTGTAGTCTTTTTTAATATTTGAGTTTGCTGTGGAAGTAAAATAATCAATGGTAATAAATAAATGCTTTGTGAAGCATTGGCAAGGAATAAATGATAACTGTAGGGCAGAAATATTGTTATTGTATTTTTAAGCCGCAGAGAAGATGCTAGAAAGAACAAATAATAGTGACTGAACTTTTGAAAAAAGGAATCAGAGCAAAACTTATCCTATATCTACTGCAGCTTTTTGGTGCAGTGCAATGGTAAGAGTTCGCTACTGAAAACAGCAGTTCCTTAGGGCCTTGGTTCAAATCCCGAGTGAGTCTTGCAACATGTTTGTCAGTGGCATATTTAATGGAACGGTACCCTGTCCACGTTGTGTATCTCTATACATGTTCTCTTAGTGAAGTCATAACCTCACATGGCTTTTCCTATCAGTGTTATGGTAATGACAATAAACTCATCCTTTCATTCCCTTCCACAGATGTGCAAGTCTCTACATGTATATAAGCATGTGTGGAGAGATTCTCATAATGGACTGCTCATCATTTGAAGCTAAACAAGAGCAAGACTAAGTTGCCTTACAACCCTGGAAATAGATTCCCTTGTTAAGTTCTCATCATCTCCTAGGTAAACGACCCCATCACGCCCTTTAAGAATGCAAAAAAAACATTGGAGTAATCTTTAATAACGAGTTGAGTTTTTCTGCTCATATTATCAATGCAGGTGTCTCCTCTACAACAGCAGGAGAATTCAGTGCTGCCTTTCCAGGGAAGCCATCCAAGTGCTTGTCCAGTTTCTTGCTGTATCAAACCTAAATTACTACAGTGCTCATCTAGCAGGTTTTCCCATGTGTACAATCAGACCCATGCAACTAGATCAGTACACAGCAGCATGCCTGATTTTCAGCTTACCCCTGTTTTCTCATGTCAACCTACTACTGTGTTCCATTCACTAGCTTCATGTAGCTGCACATTGGATTTAAACCCTGCTCCTCATTACAAAGCCAAATGTGGACCAATTCTTTCTTACATAAGGGCACTAACCAACACCCTTCTCCCACTGTACCCTGTGAGACACAAGCTTGGCTCGACTGGACCCACTACTAAAGCTCATAGGATGACTTCCACTGGATGTCTGAACGGATGAGTCTCTTGCTGTCTTCAAAAATCAAGTATAGACTAATTCACTAAGCAATTAAGATAAGACTAAAACTTTATTTTCATGTAAAAAATGCTCTTATTGTTTGTAGATTCACCTACAAGAAACCTTACATTGTTTTAGTTTTTGGATTATGTTCTTGAGCTATTTCTTGTTGGTACTAGTGTGAGATAATGTCTGTGCCCAGTGAATTCCAGGTTAGGCTCCATACCCTTTTTCATGACACTGCCTAGGATGAACAGAATGCCACTATACAGTATTACCCACTACTATGAATATTAAAAACAAGTGATTTAAAATAATGCAATACAAATGCAGTATGTCAGTATTTATCAACTTGTAAGGCAAATTGCTTTCGGCTTTTAAAGCCTAACTTAATGAGTGCAAATAAAGTAATATTATTATAAAGTAATATAGTGTGCTGACTGATCAAATTAACTATACATAATTGTTGATGGTAGTGAATGATGACTGCATATGTAGTTGCCTGAAATGTACCGTTTCATCCCATATAGAAGGGACAGCAAGGCCTTTCCCCTCAGCAGCACAGACATAAGTCCTTCATTTATACTTACACTAAAAGGCAAATCACTGCTCAACCAGACAGTGCAAGCTGTCCAAGCCCTCAAGCTGTCAACGAAACCAGACTCACTTAAACAGTGTGGAAGGATATAAAATACAAAAAAAAATTGTATAACTGCTACTGTAGAGTCAGTTAACGGCATCAGCACCACATTTCGGGATTCACCTTCTTACATCTCTTTAAAAGCAGATTAGGTATATTGGCACTTAAAATTAACATTTTAAGATGATTTTATCTATCACCCATTACATTTAGCAGGGTTTAATCCCAGGGTGGAGCGGCCATGGTTCTTTCTTTGTAAAGTTTGCATGTCCTTAGTGTGTCTGCGTGGGTTTACTTTGGGTACTCCGGTTTCCTCCCAAAGACATGTTAGGTTAATTGATTACTCTAAATTGTCATTGACTTGTGTGTGTGTGTGTGTATGTGTGTGTATATATATATATATATATGACTAGTTTTGAGACAAACTTGTGTATGGATATAACCTTGTGTGTGTTGCTGATATAAAGTGAAAAGTGGCAGCTTGTCACAGACCGATACAGTTTCATGGGTTATATTACTGGCTACCTAAATACTTGATTTAACTTTTACACTACATAAAAACAATGATAGGTTTGTGTCTTTTGACCAACATGGTACATTTAGGTGAACTGCACAGTCCTCGATCTAAATAAGTAGCCACAGTGTTGAATATTCACCTGCCGCTCATCGTCTGCCTATGATGCTATTTGTTGTAATACTCCAATTGTATGCTGTATGTATTGTACAGCTGATGTGTAATATGTATACACACACACACACACACACACACACATACACACTTACGCGCATGCATGAAGATGATCATATCCTCCAGGACCAAAAACAAATTGCATCTGCATGGTTTTCTTTCGAGTCTACTTTACTGCTCATTGCCCTCTGTTCTTGTGGGCTTGTTTTGTTTAGGTTTTTTACAGCTTTGTGAGTCACTGTAGTCTGAAGCTGAAAATAAACCATTCTGATATTGCATGTGTTCTTTATTTGTTTGGCTTCTTCCTCGAGCATTCCTGTCAACAGAATGATGTGTGCATACAGCATTTGTACATGCCGGTTGGTGAGTGGCAAGCAACAAGCAGAAGCAAACACCAAGAATGGTACAAAATTGGTGAAGTAAGGCTGCATGAAAGCCTTTTCTGTACATCTCTCAGCTCAATTATCATCTCTGTATGGTAGCAGGCTGAGTCCTGCGTGTCTGCTGCCAACCCACCTAAATTATTTTATTTTAGCATTAATGCTTATTTATAACATCACCGCAAATCAGTGTGAGCTAACATGCACAGTCCTTAAAGAGCTGAAGGTCTCACTCTTTGAAATTATATGGATATTCATATTGAAATGTTAGAAGATTATTTTTCACATTTAGCTAACAGTGAAACTATTACCATTGCATTGCATTACAGCCTTGCTTTTTAAAGTAATACAGCTGTAGCAATTTTCCTCAAAAAGCAGGGTGAGAGTGGGAAGGAAAAATTCTGTTTTGTCCTTGATGTCATAGATACAACTGGAAGGGAAATACATGCAAATTACTGTTGAAATTACTGACACAATTTCAACATTCATCAATCTAATATTCTGACACTTGAATTTAAAGTTTTAAGAAGAATACCTTCTAGAAGGCAGGTTCAGATTTATTATTTCCTTTTTTTTTGCCATACTCATGGTCAGGGTTGCAACAAGATCAGGAGTCTATCCACTGAGAATTGGAATTTGACTCAGTCACAGAATTTGATGCTCAAAAACTCATGTGACTGAAAGCCATTAACAGGACTTAAACATGGGTCATTGTATTTGGTTTGCCAGCCAATTAACAACTAGACACCCAAACAATGGATATTGTCAAGAATTTGGACCCATTTTAATACCTCAATCACCCTTCATAATCTACATCATTGAGCCAAACCTTAACTTCAAACTTCAGTAGGATGTGAGTAATGCTAACATTCATGTGCAATAAAAAATAAATAGTGCAGAATTAAGAATTATGGCTGAATTTAAAGTTGCACCGCAGCTTAATAGGCAGTTTGTTTTTGTTTGTTAGATCTCAGTCATATACAGGCTTCAATGACTGACAGTGTTAGCACAAAACTTTTGTGGGAATATTGCGATATTTTAAACCCAGAATGTCTGGTATTAAGTTTAAAAGCAGTAATGATATTGAATCATAACCATAACAATGGAGATTAAAATGAAAAAAAGTGAGGGAAGATGCTAACTATATTCAACATGTTGGACAAGCAAACCCACTTTAAGAATGCAATAGATTAGTATCTAAGGGACTTATATTGATATGCTTGCCTCAGAGAAAAGGCGAAACACAAAATTGAAAAAAATCTCAATTCTAATATTAAAATCCCACTTGTTTTTACCTGTGAAATGAGATAACTTAGCAGTAGTTGTTTAGCCTACATGCTGTTGTGCTGGTCAATAACAAAATCTGAGTTGTCAACCACAATGTCAAAGTTGAAAGTTTGTAAAGCATAAATATGACTTAAAGTATCATCAGATTTTCACACTAGTTCTATAATGGATAAAGAGTAGCCAGTTAAAGACAACAGTCTTTAGTGAAACAACATATTATCCATGGGCATTAATTTATTTATTTAGGAAGTTGATCAATCTCACTTAGCATATGACTTTATTCAAAGAGATTTAAGAGATACAACAGTTCAGCTTTGCAGTAATGCTCGAAAGTTGATTCACCACCATGAACTAGTGCCAATAACAGAAAGCTGATGAAGGATAAAATTTAGTTTTGGGGACAACAATGCACAGATAATTAATTTGGTTACCATATATGAGCCTTCTTCACCTACAAACAGTTAAGGACATACTCATGTTATGTGGAAACATTTAGCTTCTGTGTAGAGGTCTTTAAAAAAGACATGGACACACACACAGCATGTAATCAATAGCTTTCCCTATTCTCACACACTAACCATTAACATTTAATATAAAGTAACATAACCTTGTCCTCTTAAGAACTCACATTGATTTGTTGTTGCTTGAATGCTCAGACCACACTCTCATTCTTTTTAAAAATGTCTATTTCTGCAGGTCACCTTAAAGTTTCTTTTCTCAAGGGATGCTGTCACATATAGTACAAAAGAAGCACCAGCATCTAAACTATACCTTAAAACACATTTTCTCAGTCATCTGTATGCTGAAAATCATACCTGTTTGGGGGTCAACAGAGAAGTAGGGCTGTCCATGCAAAATGCTGTACACCACCCGTGCACTGTTTCCATAGGTGGGGTCGTCAGCATCTGTTGCTGTCACTTGAAATACTGATGTGCCTAAAAAAAGAGACACTGGTAAAAGTTATTCAATACAATTAAGTACCTTAAGCCATTATTAAAGGCACTAGGTCATGCCATTACAATCGGTGATCCAAAACCTTGATGTGAATAACACAATTCTGAAGAGTGTGTGTCGGGGTAGTGGAATGATAGTTGATAAAGTTTAGAATTACATTTTGCCTCTACCTGCACCCTCCACATCTCTCTGATCAGTAAGAAGTCTAAACGTCTTAATCAGGGGTCAGTGATAAGAGAGTGTGGTTTCAGAAATGCAGTGTGAGAGAACAGAAGGCTTTTAACACTAGCTTATAGCTAAAGATATTTGCCAGGCAATGATTTGAGCATATGAACACACAAGTGGGCAAGTCAGTCCAATCTGCAAATAAGGGCAGCACAATGGCACATTGGCTGGCAGTGCTGCCCGATAGCACAGGAAATAGATTTCAGTCCCAGCCCAGCTACTGCATGTAAAGAGTTTGCATACACTGCTCACAAAAATTAGGGTATATTTAATTACGGGATATTTCATTTTGAAGTATCCACTAATTTTTGTAAGCAATATATTTTTTTACCTGTTTCTCCATGGGGTGCTTCTGCGGATTGTGTTTTCATCTAACATTCCAAAAACATACACTATATAGAAAGGTGTATTCAGTATATATTGTGGCAAATTATTTTAGCAACACTTACATAAACATTCATAATAATGCATTCATAATATAAAGCAGTCATTTCTGGATTCTCCATAGACTATTAGTGAAAGTAAAATGAATAATACTGAACACCCCGGCCACTCTCAATATAAAGTATTTATAGGTTTGCACTTCCAACAAGCAAGTTCATCATCTTTTGCCCTGCTATTCTTAAACAAAGTTCACAGAGAATTGGTTTGTCAACTTTGACTGAGGACAAAATCTTGACTTCAGCTTAAACAGACACCATGAAAAAGCACTGAAAAAAAGTTAGCCAGGGCTTATTGTGTAACATAAGAAGCTGAGCTCACAGTCATGTTCACAAATGTAGCACAAACATTGTATAATGTACATATGTCAACTGGTATCCCCAAAGTGACCAGTACGAATCCTTGTGACCCTGAATTTGATTAAGTCAGCAATGAAATAAAAATGAATTAATGTCTGTAAATCTGTTGTCCATTTACCCTGTTTATTTCGCCTTTTGTGTAGTTGTAGAAAACGCTGCACATCTCAATCACCATTTACCTAAACCTTTCCCTTCATTATATATTTGTATTTTACTAAGCACTGTTATTTTTTTACCTATTCGTCCATAACAAATGTACTATTGTATTTGGTCTTCAGTTTTTTTCTGTGGTATAAAAACGTAGAATTGATTGGCATGGGTTACATTGAGTATCATGAAATTAAAATTTCCTACAGCTATTGTCTTTATTCATTTTATTACTCTCTCCATACATAAACACGGGTCACATACTATATCATATCTCATTCATTGCCCATACTCTTTCCTGCACAGCATCTTATTACTGGGCAATGAGCTCAATCCATCCACCTATCTATGCAGTCTTATGTTGCCAGCACCACAATGTTCTGGAAGCACAATTGAAGGCTTAGGGACAACACAGTTGTGGCCAAGAAAAGGCACGTCTGCATTGAAAAGTATACCTTCAGATTGCACAGCTTGGAACCATGCAGGCACAGATCTGATGGCAGTAATCACGGGTTGCCATGCTTCATAGAGTGGTAGTTTTAGTTCAATTGTTTTTTTGTTCTCCAATCTCCAAATCTAATTGAGAAGAAATCCAAACATTTGTGGCACAATTTAATAACCATGGGGTTTGAAAGAATTTCAGGAGAAACTTATCTAACAGCACTGAAGTTTATGTTTAGTTACTAAAAACCTTCGTTAGATAGTGCATTAGTTAAATAAAGGTAAAATAATTGTCATTATGACATATATATAAGGTAACTCTGTCCTGTAATTTACCAAACCCAGATTGACCCAAACTGAGAGACATTGAGAGAGCATTGCCCCAGACTCCTTGTTCCACAGATCATGCTTTCAGTGCTCCCGTGGTGGTGTGCTTTTCACCAGTGTATCCAACCCTTGGCCTTGTAGTGGTAATGTAAGGCTTAACTGCACCTGCTCAGCCATGGAAACCAATGTCATGAAGCTCCCAGTGCACAGTTTGTGTGCTGATGTTAATGTCAGAGTAGGTTTAGAACTTATTGACTGGTGACTTTTATACACTATTAATTGTACATGACCTGTCACTTTATGGCAAAATTACAGTGGTTCCTAAACACTTCCACTTATCAATAATATCACTCGAAGTTGACTGCAGCATATCTAGGAGGGGAAGGAACTGCACATACTAACTTGTTGCAATTGTGGTTTCCTCTTTCAATATCACATTCAAATACAGTGAGCTATTTAGAGTGAACTTTTACAGATGTTTGTAAATGCGGACCGCATTTACTTGATTAAGACTTCCATCCCAATACATTTGTCCATAAAGTTATATATGTTATATGTAAGTATCTGTTAGTTGAACCATCTCACAATAGTTTGGACACCCCTACATTTTTCAACCCCATACTCAGCAGATGGTCCTAAGAATCCAATAAAAATCCAGTAACAGAGGGCTACCATACATTCAGAAATATTTTTTCTCTTCATATAAATATGGCATTATAAAATAAATAATGCATGCATTATGCTTCATAACTCTGTCTGTAGCACAGAATTATTCAATGGACTTACGGCAGAGGCAGCATATTACTCCCAGTAAATGTAATCTGATTTATCAGTTTGTATTTTCTATTGTTCAAGTCAATATTTAAGGAGAGAAGACTGGACCCAGTTAAAAAAATACTTAGATATCCCAAAAGCTCAGCTCAGTAAGACCTCGCAACCTTGGCAGTATGAAATACATGCAGATAATTTCCATAATATGAAAAACCCAGCTAGAAATTGGACTGACATCTGTGCACATTGTCAATCTGAATGCAAATATGTTTCCCTACTGACTTTATTTTTTGTTGAATCTACATGGCATTAAAAGACATTCAAACATATGTAATACTAGATTTTAGAAACAAAGCCTCAAGGTAAAGAATCAATCAAATACAAAGTGGCTGCTACTATGGTTTGAAGGTTAGAACCAGGGCTGGAAACAGCAGTTGTTGAGGACCTGTGTTTGGACCCTGGCTTGATTTACAAAATGAAGGTAAGATGCCTTTTCCACGGTTTACTTTTACCTGTGTATAAATCATTTAGGCATAGGCTCTTGCAATCCATGTGATGTACAAGAAAACAAAACCCACTGGACCATATTAACTTCTCCATAGAACAGTTCCTACACTTGCATGTCCAATGTAGGCACTTTTGATATAGCATATGCACAGCTCCATACCAACACAGTGTGTTGTAAACCATTCCTCCCTGACACAGCATTAATACTGTCTGTGACTTGGGCCACAGTAGAGATGTGTTGGGTTTGACCAGTGGGACAACTTTACAAAGTCACTAATTTCTACAAGAGCCATTGGTTTGATTACTCTCTAATATACCCCAGACCTTGATGTTCGGGATTCAGCATAATGATTATATAATTATCAGGTCATATTGGCATTATTGAACTAACATGAAAAAGAATACCAGACATTTTTTATGCTTTTTTTCTATATACGACTAAAATAACAAAATGGCAAAAATAACCCTAGATCTATGGACTATAGTGTTCGGTCTGATTGCTTAAGTGCTTGGGCATGCTCATTAAAATCAAATCATATGTGACAGTCTAGACTCATGGAAGTTAGCTGAAGCAGGTGTCTGCACACACATTAATGCACAAACACTCATACACAATGCTTCAAACAAGTGTGCTTAGAGACCTATCAACAGCAATACGTGAGGACAGTTTTGTAGAGTACTCCTGCTCTTTCACTACAAACATGTTATAAGGGCAGATGGATAGCTCCAATAGAGCGCACTCAGACAGACACAGGACAAAAGGCAGATGACTTTATTTTTCCACCTTTCTGGATCTCCATGTTTCAACCACTTGTTCAATAATACAACTTTCCCAGACAAACACCTTATCAATAATGATTGATTGTATGATCACCCAGCTAAAGTATTTAACAAGTAAGACGGGATTGAGCTTAAGACATGCAGTATTGTCTGTAACTTAATTTAGAAAATGGGATAAGCAACTGAACTGAAGAGCAAATTTAATGTTTCAAACAGTTAATAATTAAACATTAGATATTTAACTCTTATAGGAAATACACTATAAGCACTGTTTTTTTTGTATTGAAACTATATTTATGGATCTCCTTCTCCAGGTCATGTTGCTTGGAAACCAAGTCTAATGTTGGTCCTGCTGGCCCTACAAACAAAGTACTGATAACAGCCTTCAGCTAATTAAAACAAACAGCACAATGCTTAACAGTAATGAGTTCACCTGTCAGCCAAATATAACCACTATAGGAAATAATCCTTTTGACCTTAGAGGAATGATCCTATTCCTACATCCTTTATTGGACATAACTTCTATACTTTCTTTGTTATGCCTGTCATGTTGTAACCTAGAGATCAGATTATCAGGTCATGGTGTTCCAATTAATGGGTTGCCTATAGGCATGACTCACTGAAATGCACTATAATTAAAGGTTAGCATCATTACATGAGCCTTAAAGATAAACTAAGACCCCACACCACTTTTCCCCAGTGGTGGGAATGTTACCTATGTCAGGTGAGTCACTAAGTCACAAACTCTCTGCCAACAAGTCTATTGCCTAAATTTTTACTGTGATCATTGTTAGAAATACAAGTTGGCACTGTATTCACCATGACACCTTAACACTTATGCAAATGTTTGAGTAAAATAGCATTTGAATAAATAGCTAAACAAAGCCAAATTAAACTAATCAGAGGAATTCAAATTCATATTTGATCCACTAGTGTACCCAAGTCCTTAGAACCTGCTCATTAAAATTTCCCAAAATACTGAATGTAAAACTTCTGTTTTATTCCGTTTGGGAAGTTGTCTTCATTATTTACAAATTAGAAAATCAAAAGATCAATGATGCTCGAACAGAGTATTGTACATCGGGCCTATCAGAGAACTATCTGTTTATTTATCCATCTTGTATTATACTTTATAGTTTTTGGTATTATACAAAAGGTGAGGAATTGAAGCTTTTAAATCTTATGACAGTCAGCAGGGGGAAAAGAAGCATAAATGGTATTTAATTGTACACATTTTAGTGGAAGTAGTGGGCGGAATCAGTAGGGAGTTTATCCTTTAAAGTTGATGTAAATGCAAAGTACAAACAAAAAAAAAGTAAGTGCAAAAAAAGCCTTCTGTTGTTTGTACTAAAAATGGAAATATGAATAGCAAAGAATGCAAGTGCAGGGATTGATGGCATCACCTGTAGAGAGTGCAGCTTTTGTGAGGAATCTCTCAGTTCCACACTGTGTGTGTGTGTGTGTGTGTGTGTGTGTGTGTGGTTTATATTCTTCTTGAAATAGAGTGCTCAGTGACTAGAAAATGTTTTCACGAATATGGCTCAAGAAATTTGCTTCATTAAGATGTTAAGAAATGTGCTGAAATGTGTATAGCCCTTGTATTTTTTTTATTCTAGCCCAGGCTCTATGGTATAGGGAGATTATCAAGATTATGTCAAGGCTTAGTAACCCAAAATGACTAGTGGGTAATTTAATGTGGTGGCACAGATTTTAAATTTCATATGGAGTATTGCTTATTACATCCATTATTAATCAAATTAGGCCATGGCTATGACTTAAGGTGCGGGAAAAAGTCCTGACATTTAATAATATTGAGATAGATTTTTATTCCCACACAATAATCATCTCATTTCCACACCTTACTAACTAAGAAATGATCTCCATGACTCTGTTGTTTTAGAATTAATATTAGAATTTGAATTGATTTCCAACAATGGGAATGTGGAATTGCTTGTAAATTATTCTTGCAGATGTGTGTATATACACACATTTACAGCATTTATCAGATGTCTTTATTTACTTTCAAACAATTGTGGTTTAAGGGCCTTGCTCAAAATCATAATAGGGGCATCTTAACAGTTCTTGGGACCTTCTGGCCCACTGTTCAGTAACTTAACCATTTTGACTCCGTCTTAACTTCACAGTTTCACAACTTTCCCTTTTTAATTATTATTCTAAAACAATATTCTCCTGTTATGATTATTACCTATGCAAACAATAACTGTGTCTATGAGGTTAAAAGAAAACAGTGAGTATGAGTTTAATTCAGTTCTCAATACAGTTTTTTTAAATTATACCATATCAACAATTAACTTACTAGAGCAAATGCAAATAAATATGAAAAGAACAAGCATAGGGCAATTCCTCACCGACTTCTGACCTCTCAGGCACAGATGTGATGAAAGGGCCTTCAGGAAATTTGGGGGCGTTGTCATTAATATCTTGTACTTTAATTATGAACTCTGATTCTGGTTCCAAAGGTTTGTTGGTGTTGATGTCAATAGCCTGAGCATGGAGTACATAGTGCGACTTCTTCTCCCGATCCAGACTCTTTGTGGCATGGATATCCCCAGTTACTTCATTAATGATGAAAATGGTTCCTGCTCCTTCCCCACTTAGAATATACCTGACAGAACCATCTCCTTTGTCTGAATTAGAATGAAGCTGAAAGAAGAAACAAAGAAAGAATAAATAAAAAATACATGATATTTTAGTTACCACTATGCTGCTATTTGATATTCACAACAAATTAATAAACCACCAAGATTAATACATAGTAAATCTGGTAAAGTAGACAACAATAGAGAAATTCTCCTGGAAGCTTTAAAACTGGACAATAAAATATTTTTTGTATTTCTCCCAATTCCTGATCATATGGTATTTATCATTTATTTAAATAAAATGCTACAGGAACATTCAAAAGGAAGTACAGAAGAATTTTTACGGATTATAATATATTACACTCGATCATGCCCATATTTTTTTTAGCTGACTGATATAAGGCTTAACACCAATGTCAAAACTGATGTATGTTTTTTTTTTTTGACATTTAGGTATCTGTGATGTTCACATTTAGAAAGGTACGATCTTTCTATCTCTGTCCTGCACACGTACATGACTTTCAATCATTTATTGACATAATATTATTGTAGATAATAAATGCTGCAGCTACGCTTTAGTCCATAATCTTGGTAACATAAAGCGCATGTTTTGGCTGTTTTTTATACTACATACTACTACTAATAATACTACTACTAATACTACTACTACTAATAATAATAAAAGCAATGTTCCTGATTTGGACTAGAAAAACATCCCCATATCATAAAAATTGTGTAAAAAAAAAAAAAAAAAAAAAAAATACTATATCCTTGGTCCTCTCAATGATATACAAGCTTGATCCCAAACACATGCGTGCACAAAAAGGAATTGGGCTTATTTGATGTCTTTCACAAGCTACAATTCCGCAAATAAAATGCCTAAAATCGTATGTTTTTTGTAAGTCATGACAAAGGCATGCAGGGTGGCATGGTGGCTAAGTGAGAATGTTCTTTTCTGTGGAGTTTGCACGTCTTCCTTATGTCCACGTGGGTTTACTCCAGGTACTCCAGTTTCCTTGCACAATCCAAAGACATGCTTGTTAGGCTAATTGACGTTTCAAAGAAGTGCCCCTAATGGGTGAGTGTGTGTATGAGTGTGTGTGCACCAACATGGATTGATTTCCTTTCTAGAGCTGCCCCTGCCTTGCACATTGTGCCTCCACATCAGTATTGGTTAAGTGTTTAAGAAAATGAATAGATGAATGTATCATGCATGACACTGACACATTGCTGTGACTGCATTATGCCACATGTACATGAACATGCATACGTTATACAGACAAATATTTGTGGCCACTCATTAATGACCTCCAAAAATGAGTATTAGAATGTATTTTCTCCTCCATTTGTTGCTACAACAGCATTTACTGTTCAACTTAGGCTTTTAACTATACTGCAAATGTGTGACAGGTATCCAAACACTTTATGATATATAGCATATAAATAGAAAATCAAATTGATCCCTGCTGTTACTGTCAGTGTAAAGGTTGGTGGTTCTCAAGTCTATGCAAGGTTCCTTCAGATAGATGGTTTTCAAAGAACCTCTGAGAAACACCGGAAAGCGGACTGGCTAATCTAAATTTCCAATATATGTATCTAAATATGAATGCATGGGATGTCCTGGGAAGGACTTGATGCTAAACAATTTTCATTACAGTTTGCAGAGAATGTCAAGTTTTCTTTGGGGAGTATGTATGCTGCACATCACAATGTTCTTCTGTTTTTTTCCATCACTGACCTGCAGGATCAAATTTTGTGATAATAACTAGGAAATTGGTTGCTTAAAAAGTTCAAAGTGCTTAATGCTTTTATAGACAAATAAGACAACAAGAAAGCACTTTATGGGAAAAGGAATAAACTTCAGCTTCCCTTCAGCAGCCTGGAGGAGGAATTCAGGGTCTCCCGCACGAGAGAGGCACTAGTCTATCGTGACTCCAGCGACTCCAGAGTGGCAGCAGCAGGCATTGTTGTAAAGACGGGGAGGAAGTTCAGAGTTCAAGAGGGGCTAGAGCTGGCAGAATCTCGGCTGAGACATAGGGCTCTGTTGGGCACGGTGGCTGTCGGAAGAACAGGACTGGGGTGTATCCCTCAGCCACGCTACGACCTGGCTCAGGGAAGGGAGAGACGCCATCTTGTCCTGGAGGAGGTGCGGGTAGGGATGGAGGAGGTGAGGACCAGCAGGATGGTGAGCATGCGGCAGCAAGGTATGTCAGTAAGGTGGGAAGGAGCGCTGGAAAGGAAGCTCACCTGGAATGAGATCTGGAAGGCAGAGCCACAGCGCATCAAGTTCATGGTTCAAGCTGTGTATGATGTACTACCCAGCCCAGCTAACCTGCACACTTGGGGAAAGAGTGGACTTCCAGTATGTCCCCTCTGCCCAGGAAGGGGCACACTGGAACACATCCTCAGCAGCTGCCCAGCAGCCCTCGGAGGAGGCCGCTACCGCTGGCGTCACGACCAGGTGCTGAAGGCAGTGGCCGAAACCATCTCCACTGCAGTGAAGAACAAACACAACCGCAGCCAGAGGACAGTACCATTTGTGAAAGCTGGAGAGAAGCCACAAACCCAATCAACAACGGCAGCCAGCTTACTCTCATCGGCATTAGACTGGGAATTTAGAGTTGACTTGGGTAGGCAGCTCAAATTTCCAGAGTTTGTTACATTAACTTCTC